>NW_017554646.1:809027-850403 GCF_001854935.1 Bemisia tabaci
AAAAACCCCCCCCCCCCAAAAAAAAAAAAAAAAATCCCTCTAATTTACCTTTTTTCAAGTTTCAATGTTCGGCGTTTTCTAACTGTAGACCTTTGCTCCTCATGTTGCTCAGTCAATACTTTCATGACATTAAAAAAATTGTCGACTTCAATAGAATGTTTTGTTTTGTTACCTGAATCGAGTACCCCTTGAACATAACGCGACAATAAAATCTAATACCTACATTGACCGCTTGAAAGTAAGCGTTTGAAATGGCCCTAAAGTACTGCCATGCTAAGGAAAAAGGCTGTATGAACACCTTCAGGCGTTGCCAAATTTCCTTTGGTAAATCACGAACTTTTGGGAAAATTAGTAAATATTTTTTCTCAAATTTTTCAGATTATTTTGTTCGCAATTTCAATTAAAGTTCCTGAGAATTACAAGGAATAATATTCATAGCTTTCCTCAAAAATAAACATTTTATCGGAGGAAATTTAGCAATTCTTAAATTTTCATACGGCGTGTTTCCTTAGCACGGCAGAGTACACCACTGGTTAATCTTATCTAATACTTATTGTATCTTATCTATTTGCAGGAATCTAATATACGACCCATTTTATTTATTTTGAATGTTTATTTTTACACCGTAAAGTTCATATTTGCATCAGCTGTAATCGCATGATTCTTATAAGTTAAGCCACTTATTAATTGAATTTATAGCTTCTTCATATTCGCAATGATAAGGCGAAAACAATTACACATTAAAGTAAAATGAAATCCTTAGCCACGAATCAAAAACAGCAGGGGTGAGGGGATCCTTTAAAGCTTTATAATTTTTTTTAGGAGACACACGGTTACAGATCCAATTGGACCGCGTTAAACAGAAAGGAACCAAGTCACATCAGCTATTGCCAAATTTAACAGGGAAATTTCATTTTTTACGAGAGAATGTCTGTGCAGATTCCTTTGAAACTTTTAAGGAATTTGCCTTGTATTATGGAGAAAATTCACTGAAATTTGCACAAAAATCCGCACAACCGTTTTCATGTAAAAAATTAAACTGCCCGATTAAATTTGGCAACAGCTGATGTGGCTTGATTCCTTTCTGTTTAACGCGGTCCAATTGATGATTCAATTTTACTTTTACTTAAATCCACACCCTTAGGACTGGTGATTCTTGGGGGAGGAAGCCCTTTTTCTTTTCACAGCCTCTTCAGCGCGGCTCAAGGCATGGGCGGCGAGGCTATGTTGGCAGGTCATAAACTCGCGAGAATGGACCTATTAGGATGCCGGGCAAATGATGGCCGGCAGGATGGCTCTCGAAGGCTGGGCATCCTCATTTGCCGGTCGTTATTTGTCTCTATGAAATGTCCCCCGCTCGTTCTAGCCTCATTTTTATCCTTTAGCTCCTCCTTCCCCCGTCGCGAAATTTTCCAGCGGAAACGGGAGGAGCGGGAAACAGAGGAATCAGACGGTGTTTCCGGTCGGATGAAATCCAATAATTTCCGGTTGGCTCGCCACGTGAGAGGTGCGCAGTGGGACTGGACTCACAGTCGTCTGGACATGGATACCAAATGGAATGCATTTTGCAAAAAGTAACCAAGAGCATTCCAATGTTGCTAAAATTGTGCATCTGATATTCATTCAATAAAATTACTAAAATCATGCAAAAAATTAAATTTACGAAGTTAATTTTCGTCTTTAAGTTACAGTTTATTGGGAGTAAAGATAAAATTAATTAAGATAATCTGTGCATATTTGCAAGGCAAACAAAGTTGCACAATCTTAGCGACATTGGAATGCTCTTGGTTCCTTCCTGCAAAATGCAATCCAAATAACGGCTCCTCCCAACCTAAATGTAAACGTTAACTTAGGGGAAAAGTACGCCGTAAAACCCTGCGCACTGAGAAAAACCATGTTTATAATTACCATATTAGTGGTGTTTAATATGCACTCTTAATTAGTAGTGGCTATAACCAATAATAGTGATATTTTTACTAGAGCAATCGTAATTTTACAAGTGTGCGGTAGTAAAATTACCATTTAATGGTAAAAATATCTCTATTGTTGGTTATGGCTACTACTAATTAAGAGTTCATATTGAACACCACTAATATGGTAATTATAACCATAATTTTTTTCTCAGTGCGCAAAGCGGTTGATTGATCCCAAAAAAGAGGGCTAATTGATTAGCGACTAGAATTCTAAGTGTTGCTTGCAATATACTCACTACATCGATACTATTTTTTCCTCTTTCCCCCTTTTTTTATAACATATTTATGGAGGATAATATGCTGATTGGAATGGGGTCGACAGCGACCTCAGCTAGAAAAAAAAAGGAATCCTATTTTTACATTTGTTTTGGATAGAGAAATGAGAAAGGCGCCGTTTTTCGCTACAAATAAACACGTTATACACAGTGGCGTGGCGTGAATTGCGATATTTCGATTGTTATGCCATTTAAACCTATGGTAAAGAATCGATTATTAAGGTGTTCGCTGCGAACACCCTGTTTATCGATCCTTTTCCATAGGTTTATATGGCGTAACAATCGATATATCGCAATTCACGCCACGCCACTGGTTATACACATTTTTTGCTTAATTAATATTAATACTATATGCGACACCATATACAAGGATGCATTTACTATTCCTAGGGGCGATTAAGTACTGCACGTAACTCTTGTCGTATTGTATTACTAATGCTATTCTCGGGACGGTCGACCCAGTATATTAGATGATGTAATAATTAAACCTAACAGTTGTTGCGCACCTAATAAAAATTAAAGTGAAATATTTTAATGATAAGTTGTTTACCCACAACACAGCCCCTTTAGCAGCACGGGCCGCTTATAATTCCCCTTTATAAATCGCAAAGAGCCACCGCCCTTGTTTAAAAAAGAGACTTTGGAAAGTCTAATGCTGATGCACTGTTAAAAAATTAATATTTTTCAACGGTGCATCAGCATTATCATTAGGCCTATGACAGGATTCCACCGTCGCCCTCTCCTCTTTGTGCCTAAAAATAAATCGACTCTCAGGTATTTCCGGTCGCAAAAACGCGCCGTTGATTAAATCAAAAGTGATACTTGCGAGGGCGTAACTGGGCCGCAGATAGCTCTGACGAGGTATTTTAATGGCGTTGCAACATTTCCTGATAAATATGTTATCACTCAGTCAACAAGGTTTCTCTTGTTAATAAATGTACAAGAGAATGGAGATGTTGCATGTGTGAGGACTTTGCGATTTGACTGTTGATTCTTATGTAAAAGTTCGCGAGAAACACGATGGTGCCACTGGTTTTCTCTAAAATCATCTCCCAAGCTCAAAAGAAGCTCTCAACTTGAGGCCAAAATGGAGGGGATATCCCACCCTATCCTGAGAGTCCACCTCTACATCAAAACAAACTCTCCATGCAAAGATAGGGAACAAATACATTGACAGGGCTGCCACTTTATTTGGGGACTCTAACACTGAAAACACGGAATCACTGCTAATGTATTTGCTCCGTTTCTTTGCATGAAGAGTTTGTCTTGATGTAGAGGTGGACTCTCAGGTTAGCGTGGGATATCCCCTCCATTTTGGCTTCAAGTTGAGAACTTTTTTTGAGCTTGGGAGATGATTTCAGAGAAAAACAGTGGCACCATCGTGTTTCTCGCGAACTTTTACACAAGAATCAACAGTCAAATCGCAAATTTCTCATACATGCAACATCCCCATTTCTATAAGTAAATCGGTTATTTTTTTTTTATTTTTTTTTTTTTTTAAAAATATTATTATAAAGAGTCGGAAAATTTAAGGAGCTAGCATGGAAATTATCAATGTAAGTAAAAGATGCAGTTATTTTTGAGAACAATCCTTACGTCGAGAGAATGTAACGATAACGCTGCAAAAAAGAACGTGAAAATCTGGTCAGTGGATTGAGAACAACGGTAGGTGAATTGCGAGCCAAACTATAACAGTCTTGAGGAAAAAATTACCAAAATTACACGGAGAGAACTAATCAAATCAAATTTAATACGTTTTAATTGAAAGCAAGTTTCAACATTTAACAGAAAATTGATTTAAAATTTTAAAGCAAAGATCCGACCAAAATTTCCTTTTGGAGTTGAAACAAGTTTGTTTACGTCGTTTGATTTAATCGTTGTTGCATCTACTGAAGTCTTTCGGGGCTAGAGTTGCTTTTTACGACTAGTGAGAGGCGATGATATGCGATGAAACTAAGCGACCTGTGTTGCTTTTTTCGCGCAACCTGGTTTTCCCATCCCTCGGGATCCTCCTTGATAATCCAATAAATTAGAGTCACTATTTAATTAATTGACTTCTTGCTGTTTCTAGGTTCCTCCTTTAAAATTTCAGTTGAACTTCAAATCCAGCCGTAGAATTTTTTTTTTTCTCTTTGATACAACAGATCATTTTACGTGGCAAGGAAACCTTTACTGCGTAGGACAGAATTTGTAGCTCCAAGAGTGTATCCTTACTTGACAAAAAGGGGAAAACTACTCAAACTCTGAAACAGCGCGATAAAGAAACGGTGATCAACAAGAGACGTCTGTGCGTATTAAAAAAGAAAAATGTTACCTACTGGTTACTACAACTAGATTCTCAATTACAAATGATCCCCAAGAAATCTAGCACTAGATTTCTGACAATGTTCATCAAGTATTTGGTGACTTTCATCGGCAACTACATCCAATTTAAATCTAATACTGGTTACTAGATTTCTTGAGGATCATATTTAACCAGAAATCTAGTAGCCACTAAGATCTCCACCCCCATCCCGTTTGGTAGCATTTACCATAGCTACGTCAATGGATTCGAAAATCAGCTTGGTAAGTGCCATCAGGAGTCAATTGTTGATACGATTAAAATAAACCGGATTCTTTTTCACGATGTACTTTTTCTACTGGGAGAGTTATTTATATATTAAGTCTCTTGCCAAAAGATTCCTCTGAAAAAATACAGAGGTGACAACGCAGGAGAGAGAATAGTATGAGAGGTTTTATTTTCGCACATAAAAGTCATCGACTCGTCTTTGCAGATTGAAAAATGGGGTGACGCCCGTTTCGTGCTCTGCCGCCAAATCGAGGCGAAGCTATTGGAGTTGCAGGAAAGAGGACAATCCCTGTAATTCCGATTGATATTGATGGGATCTTGGAGCAAGGAGCAAAGAGCGCAGTTTTCCCACCCAGGATGATCTTCTCCATTCTCTTTTGTGCACTGAAGTGTCAATTCTCAATGGACCACTAGACAGCGTAAGAAATTAAGCACTATAGCACACGTTTTCTCATCAAAATTTTGAAATAAACGTTCGTGGTTTACATTATACACTAAAAGAAGATTGGTAGAATTTTCCATTCCTTCACGCTCTATTTCACACAGCACGAAGGAATGGTAAATTCTACCAATCTCCGAGTCGATTCTCTGTCACAGGAATGGTTACCCGTGCCAGTATATAGTAACGTTTACCTTTCTTCTGGCAGAATCGACTCTGAATTGGATTACATTTTGCAAAAAGGAACCACTAGCATTGCAATGATGCTAAGATTGTGCAACTTCATCCTTTGCAATAAAATTGCGGAAATTGTGAAAAACTATGAAATTTAGATGGTAATTTTTGTCTTAAATTTACAGTTTTTAGCGAGTAAAATAGAAACTATTGAGGGATAATTGGGTTTTTCCTCCAAGACAAAAGAAGTTGCACAATCTTAGCAACATTGCAATGCTAGTGGTTCCTTTTTGCAAAATGCAATCCAATTGACGCTGTGTGAAATACATCGTGAAGGAATGATAAATTCTACCAATGTTTTTTTTTTTTTTTTTTTTTTNTTTTTTTTTTTTTTTTTTTTTTTTTTTTTTTTTTTTTTTTTTTTTTTTTTTTTTTTTTTTTTCAGTGTAAAATGTGAATTCCAACCCTCCACTTGCCAAAAAACGTAATCAACGTAAATCAAAATAGCCGCACTTGTAACGCTTTTGTGACGGAGGTCGCTATCATTTAACACGTTAAAAAAAATGGCGTAACGCTCTCCTTGAACCCCCTCCCCCTAGAGCGTTACGTAATTTAGGGACGACCCCTTAGGCAATTAAATAGAGCTTGATTGCGCACAGATTTCCTTTTCTCTTCCGATTCAAGATATACCTTCAATCTTCTCCGAAAAAAGGTTAATACTCAGGAAAATTCTTTCATTGGGAAAATAAACGGAAATTTGTCGAATGCTTAGTTTGACGCGAGTAGAATTTGGCTTTTTGTGAGCAGGGTGTGTGATTTAGCGTAGACCATATGGAAAATGTTGACGCGTTCATCGTAATATGTACGAAGGAAGCATTTATAGCATCGCAGTGCTTGATTTCGTGCTTTGACTCGTGGCATTGGCGGATCCGGCAAATTGGCAACATTATCTTTTCTCCGTTTAAACCTATGGGAATATATCGATTCGCGGAAGGGGCAGGTACTCCGACAAGAATCGATTATTTGGACTACATTTTGCAATTTGGACTTATAAATTCTGGCTCATCTGAAAAAACACTTATAAGTATAAGGAAACTAATGGCACATACGTTGTTTTTAAACCGAGCCGGAATTTATAGGTCCAAATTGCAAAATGCAGTCCATTTAGCATAGGTTTGAATGGAGGAAATCCGGCGTTGCCAGCTTGCTGGATTCGCCTCTGACTCGTGGTCCGGGGCGCATTCAAAAATATGGGTGATAACTCTTACGAGAATGGGATTGGCAACGCTGCCGTGAGCGTAAATCGAATTTCATTCTAGCGCACACGTCGGAGCCCTAAAAATACCCGTCCAAGCAGAGCCGAGAACGCCCCAAGAGTGACAATTCCACTTTGCGGTATTTATAAATCCGGGTATTTATGAGTCGATGACGGGGAATAGCCGTGAGGTCGCCGAAATAAGCCTCAGATAGCGCTTGTTTTCCTTTCTCAGACGAATCTCGCAGTTGGCTCTTCACCACGGAGAAACAATCTCCATCTAATTCGAGCAAGGATGTGATTTCATCCAGTCTTATACACATAGGCGGTTCTACGGGGGTGCCAGTGGGTGCCGGGCACCCCCAAGCAAAAATTGAGTACGGTTATCGGAACCGTGAAATTACTGCTATTAGAGATTCTGTATTCGCTCACACTGAGAAAAAATCCCAGCAATTAATTGAAAATGTTTTAAACAGAATTAATATTGACAGTCATGTTTTACAAAGATTCTACTAAAATTTTATGGTACGATTGTAGTTTTGATGGAAAGTTTTGTTAAAAATGTTCTACATTGAATTCATAGGTATTAAAGTAGAAAGGAAGGAGAGAAAAAGAGAAAGGAGGGTAGGCAAGGGATAAAACTTGAGGGCCGAAACTTAGGCCTCCCTGAGCGACCGTCCCCTTCGGGGCCGGTCTCCGACATTTTCCACCTCTGGGCACCCCCAAGTATGGAGGTGTAGAACCGCCCATGCTTATACAGCTAGGAGGGTTGTATTGTGTCGTCCGTGTAATATACGCGTGCAAAGCGCATGCGTAAAGAGAAAGGAAAGTAAAACACTAAAACAACAGATTCCGATGGTTTTATCAATGTGCCTGTTAAAACTATCGTTATGCAGCACGTTTATTCCTTGTAAATTCAATGTTGTTTACAAAACCAGAGAAGAGGCGAGGAGAACAAGGGTAAACTTGTTGAATAGAGAGGCAACAACACATCGTAGCAACAACATTCTCAAGATGAAGTGGGGTACATTGGTCAACAAGTACTTCTAAAACATTTACATCCATTATTCCCTTTAAGAATAAAGAGAGATTAGTGACACATATCTTTGATAAAAGCTCTGTCGAAAGGTTACGTTTTTTTCGCAAGTAGCTTCAAGAGAATGGCGCAAAGTATTTAAAAGTGGACCGAAAAGGAAGCAGGTTCCATCAGTGCACACAGAGAATAGAAGGCTTTAAGTGTTATCTCTCTTGAAAATTCAATGTAAGGGACGAGTTTTGACCCCTGAGTAAATGTTTTCTCTCAAGTTTGGATTTTTACTAACGAAAAAAATACGATGAATCGAGTTCAAAACAACCCTTGACCCAACGCTTTCCATCGAGAAGGTAGCGTTGCTGCATTTTCGGTGGGTTCAGCTTAAAGTTTGCCTCTTCGAGGTTGAAGACAAGGACGGTTAGCTTTCAGCTACAATTTTAAATCCGATGGGTAAATAAATCAATAAGAAATTAATTATAATCATAAAAATAGATAAAAGCTTTCAGAAGTCAAGAATTGAACACAAAGAAATTTAGTTGTAGTTTAAATGAATGATTATACCTGGATAAAATTAATATTTTTTAAAATAGAAAAGATGATTAAAACCTAATAAGAAATTAAAAATTTAATTTTCAAATTAAATTAAATCACCGTTACACAAAACTTCATAACACTCGCTCATTTATCCAATCATCTCTTAAAAATTAATTTTGCAGCATCACTGATTAAATAGTTTTTTAATTTGTAAATGCAATTTTCATTATACTCTGAGGTTCGTACATACTTTTAAATCAAAAAGTATTTTCCTTCTTGTTACAATCCGTCCGTCCTGCTTTTGACAATGAGCACGATTAAAAAATCGTAGAAGTAATTGAGTAAGAATTCGGTTGGCGGTCTCCGGTAAGAAAGGACCGGAGACCGCAAACCGAGGGATACAACTATTCAACCTCGAGAGTAAGGCGGAGTATCACGCCAATTTGAAGGCGTTTTTTACGCGCTGGTACGAAGCGCGACTTCTTACTACGGCGCGGGAGTGCCGCTCGCGTAGCGGTAGCGAACGCCACAGGCAAAAACGATTGAAACAAGGATGAATGACCGCAGAGCTAATCAATCGGAAGGAGCGGCCGCAACTCGGTCTGTTGGTCTCCGTTATTAGTTGCATTCCAATTTTCAATTGACCTGGATCGGAATCGCTTGTTTTAGCGCCGCTTAAGCCCGTCGCCACAATTATTGTCAACCGCGATCTTCACACAGAGCGACGAGTCAGCCCTGTTATTGTCCTAGTACTGACTCTCAATAAAAGTTTTTTTTTTTGCGCTTGGAGGCCGCAAACAGTTTCCACCCTAGCAGAGGAGTGGAAAGGGCTTGATGATGATTTTTTGCGAGATGCCTCGGAAATAAATTGAACAGAATTGCCATAGTCACAACCTGCTGGGCGTTCAAAACATTATTCTGCTTCGCATTTTTCCGAGTGAACTAGTGCAATGTTGAAACGTAAACGCTGCTCGGTAGTTGTCTATTCTTTTTTCAGGCCCCCCCCCCCTCACCTCCTATGTAAATCCCCCATGGGAAGAAATAAAGTATCTTATCTGTCTGTCTGTCTGTCTGTCTGTCTGTCTGTCTGTCTGTCTATCTACCTACCTACCTACCTATCTATCTATCTATCTATGCTATCTATGCTTCGCTATCTATCTATCTATCTACCTATCTGTATATTTATCCATATATCTATGTGTGTATCCATCTATGTATCTATCTATCTATTCTTTTTTGTCAGGTTTAGATAATTTTAGGTGTGGTATTAAGAAAACACACGATATTCTTTATCTTTTGACAGGTTTCACAGTAGACCTAAAGAGAGGATGGCAAAAGAGTGAAAGAGAGTATTACTATACTCTTACTTGCCTGTAAAAACGAATAAAAAAGTAGAGGAATTTGTAAGTTTCCCGACAGCGAGGAATCACCGTGCGGCCCCTGGCTAACTGCCAGCTGCCACTACTGCCCGGCGGTATGAAGGCAGGATTCCGGTGGTTGCCTTCCGGTGGTTGCAATTCGCAAAGAGTGCAACTGCGAAAGAATTTTACTCTTGGTGATAAATGGACTTTAAAAAAATCGCTCTACTACAACTTAAAAAAAGTTCATCGAGGGCGCACAACTGGACAAAAGAAAAAAGTTATTTCGTTACACTTTGAAAAATGTTTACAAATGATAGAGATTATTTTTGCTATTACTTTAAGAATAGGCTAATGCCTTTGCTAAATACCCACGAATACTTCACGGAAAATCGATAATTTTTGTAACTACACTGATAACTACAATCGAATCAGTGGTCAATCAATACTTTGCGATGTACATCGATGGATCTGCCATTTAAACCTACGGAAAAGGGTCGATAAACACTAAACAGGGTGTTCGCAACAAACACCTCAATAATCGATTCTTTATACTTTAGCTTCAAATATGGGGAAATTATTGATCATTCATGCCTCGCCAAGGAGTGAATTGAGAAGATGGTATCCTGTTGGTTGAACAAACGGATGTGTGAAATATTTACACGGAATTTCAGCCCTTGTTTCTCACCGAGAGGCCAGCAGGTATAAGAGTGCCCACCAAATGACGTTATGCAATGACTTTAAAGATGTTTTTGTGACACTAGAGTGTTTTCTTTCGTTTTCTTGCTCCCGCACTTTTGCCTAACCTATAAAATTAAACTCCTCAAAAATTGTTGGAGGAAAAGAATCATGCGCAGGTGAAATTCAATTTAAAAAAAAAAAAAAAAAACAAAGTTAGTAACAAATTCATTCACACTGGAAAAAAAAACTCCGACCGTGGAAGCCGTACCTAGTACCTACGGGCTAAATAGACATACCGTCCGCGTTCCAGGCTCAGAGGCCGAAAGTTCCGAATGTGGCACCTGGAGCAATTGCAACTACGGTTCCAGCACCCGGAACTTTCGGCCTCTGACCTCGGAACGAACGGTATGTCTATATTGCCCGTAATTTTTTTTTCAGTGCAAAGATAGGAGCTCTTGCCAGAGAACAATGCAAAAAAATTAATGATTCAAAAGGAACTTAAAGTCGGTCGCGCTGACCAAATTACATTTTTCAGCGCGAAACTCCTGTTTTCGAATAAAAGCCGTAAGGTGAGAGAAACTCTTCAAATTCAGAATCGGGACGGCGGCAATGATGTGCCGGAGGCTGTACATAATTTACGGGATCGTTGTTCACGCTGAAACGATTTAGAGGTGGCATGGAGGGAAGTCTACTGCTCTGCCGGGGGAAGGCGAGAGGGGAGGGGTGGAGGTTGTTGTTGGATGCCCATGTTACAAGTCACCGCGAGGTAAACTTTTCAAACCCTCACCACCCTCCCTCTCTTTTCCGCAACACTTCTTTACCTTTTTCAGCGCAAAGCCACGTTGCCAAGCAATCGACTGATACTCACATTTTTTTTTGTTTTTTAATGTTGGAAACATGTATGAAATAGGTTTTTCGATCATTCTCAATTCAAAACCTAAACATATATTTACAAAGCTACCTTCAATCAGTAAATTGAGCGTTTCACAGGCGGGAGGACTGATGAAGAAAGTATGCGGTTTAGAAAAAAATAATGAGCTCAGTCGAACGCTAAGGTTTATACGTTTAATACAGACGAAAAAATTAAGTGAATGTTCATGAGAAATAAATCGATGATATTTTTTACCTTGCTCTCATTGTACAAGACATGGAAAGCAAAAAGTGGGAGTTTTCTTCAACTCAATGGTTGATGGATCGAACCATGATAAAAGAAATCTATGAATGCTCCAAACTATCGGATGACATTGTCTACCGTATTTTTCGATATTATCGATTGGAAATTCTGCTAATTTTGGATCCGCAAAGAGGTTCTGGTCGTAAATTCGGCCAAAAACATAATTTCTTTCACCATGAGACCCACAAACTGTTGGCAACGCGATTATATCATGAGGACCACCGCCACAATTGGAGTTTTCGCGAGCAATGCATGGCGCGCCGGCAAGCAGCGTTCATAGCGCCTTCGAACTCGTTGAGATACTTCAAACGCTACACCGTTACACGTAAGTTCCGGTAACCAATTTTGCCTATACTGCCCCCGCCAAATATACAACGTGTTTGAAGGTGTAAACCATGTTACGTGGAATAAAGGTAAACTCTTTCGCTACAGACCGTCCAAAATCGACGAAACGCTCCGTTCGGTTCGTTTCGTTTCAGTCTTGACGGGAAATTTGAGAAAATGTCGATTTTGCAAACTTGAGGGATATGAAATATATTGTCAATGAGTGTCGGAAATTACAAAATCAGGATTTTCTTGCAAATTTCCCACTAAAGCTAAAATGAAACGAACGGAACACAGTGTTTCGTCGATTTTGGATGCTTCAGTAAGGGTGTAACAGTATATATCTTCGTTTCATTTACCTTGGGGGTATGGACGGCAAACCCATGTTCATTCACCACCTCGCGAAGTCAGATGTTCCCCATAACCTGTCTTTAAGTCAGGTAGTAAAACATCGTGACAAAAGATTCTATTTTTGATACATAAGATGGATTACAATTGTTCATACTTGCACGGGATTCTACGGTAGTAGAACCGTGGATTTTGATTCTTGTAACTATGTGCACGGTGATAAGACCGTGTTCACCGTAATATTACTGTGGGCACAGACATACTATTATGAGCACGGTTATGCCACTGTGATCATCAATAATATTACCGAAATCCACGGTTCCACTACCGAGGTAACCGTCGAATAACCGTGTTTTTTTTCCTCCGTGCAACGATTTTAATGCTGAAACGTTTGTGTCGTGTCAGCTTGTTTTTTTCCGGAGAGGGTAAGGAGGGGCATTTCTCACGAGCTTTTCGGAAGGGCCCTTTCGCAACGCCCTTGACTTTCCCGGCCGAGCTCTCTCGTCAAAGGGAAACGAATTACAGCACCCGAGAAAACTGGATATAAACCTCCTGTGGAAGGAGCCAAAGTTGGGGCGGAAGCTCGCGAGAAGTTGCGAAGTTTTCCGCCGTCTCGGGGGGAGCGCTAGGGTCGGCGGCGGGACCGGGGGCCGGGGCCGAGGCTCGGTGCGGGATTCAATTACCGGGCGCGTAATTTATAAGCGGCGATTAAGGATAATTTCGCGACATTAGAAGTGCAAGCGAGTCTTAAGTGGGATAAGAGGCCGCCCGGGCCCGAGATGGTGCCGGGGCCCGGATCCAGATCGGGGGAGGGGGGAGAGGGAGGGTGGGGGGTGAGTGATCGGTCTCGATTCGTCATTGCGCCACCCCGGGACCGGCAACCGCGTGATGAATGCACCCACGGCCACGTTGTCGCACCTTGCTTATTAATCGACACTTTCCCCTTGGAAATTCACCAGTTGGCGGGTTATTTGCCGACGGTGCCTCCATATTTGCCGGATGAAGGGAATCGAAGACATGAAGACGGAAGTATGCCTTTTTCGCACAAACTGCTCTGTTTTTGTCATTGCCCCACGAAAATTGTGATTGACATTCCCGCGCAAATTCCATCTTCATCAGTCGTGGTTTAGAAAAATAGCTTCTCTTTCAAGATTACGATATGCATACTATTCGAAATCGGATAAGAACCCTCATTTACTTGCCATCAAGATTTTGCTCAACTTTTTGTTTTAGCCTGTCCTGCTTACGTCCTGAGGATGCTAGTCCAGCTTTTAGAACTTTAGAAGTTGTTGCTCTAAAAGATATTCATTGTAACACATTTTTGAAGTACATTGAAAAAAATTACATTAATCTGCGCGGTGTTGCCAAATTGTCCGAATAAATAAAATTTGCGGGAATGTCAAAATCGGAAATTTTGTGCAGCAACGTCAACCTTCCATAAAGACGGAGCACTCGTATATAAAAGTAAGAGAGACAAGTCGTCGTTTCCCCGGGTGGAGGAACGTAACACCATCCCAAGGTTGCCAAATGGACTCAAACCATTAATTTATTTGACACAAATGTACCTGTAAAATTTTATTTCCAAATTTTTCTGATTTTTGCATGAAATCTGAGAGAAAATCAGTGAAATTCACCAAGGATCCTAGCGGATCGCGCCTGATTCATACAGAGGTTGCAAATTTTCAACGCCATAGTTCGCCATTTCCCGAACGAAAAACGTATAACACCCTTGCATAATTGCAAAATTGACTCAAACGATTCAATTTTTTGCAAGAACGTACCAGTGCAATTTTTGCCCGGAATTTTTCAGATTTTTGCATGAGATCAGAGGAGAAATCGGTGACTCTTAAAATTAGAGATGCCCGAGATTCTCCTGGTAAGAATGAAATTTGCGAGGGAAAATTCGGCGACAATGAAATGCAGTTACGTTTTTTCGTGAGGGAAACGGCGAATTCGCCATCGGATTACCTACCGGCGGTCTCGATCTAACCGCGACCGTTAAAAGGGTTTCACCACGGCACTTTCCTCGCTGCAGCTTGCCCAGGCCCAGAGCAGTAGGGATCTATACGCAGTACTGTTGAGAATTATTCGATCCATCAATCGATTGGTGCTTTCTAATTTTAAGACATTATTCCTCAAAAATCCCTGGGAATCTCTTCATGCTCACTTTGTCATATTTCACAAGAACTCACAGCATGGTGAGAAGTTCACATTGGCGTTTCAGCGTTTAGAAAATGGTAAAAATTGTCTCTGGTTTCATTCATTTACACTAAACGGAGGGTGTTCTTGCTTTAAACTTTCGGGATTTTCTGATATATACCAAAACAGCCATTGTATGACACAAAAATGTCATAACGTCACATTTTTCGGTCGAAAATACCCCTTTTGAACATTATTGTGTGTAAAATTAATGCATTACATTAAATTGTCTATAGGAGGAGTTCCAATTTCTATTTTTGCGGGCGGTGGCCCCTCCTACTTCTATTTGCTAAACTAGCCTTAGATTTAGGAGGAAACGCACCACAAATTATCTCCGGGGACCAAAAAATCCTACATCCAGCCTTACGCCTTGTTGTATGTAAGATCATCTTTTCTATAATTGCGATGTCGAAACAATCAACAATTGATTTATTTATTAAGATTCAATTTCCAAATTTTTATATTTCAAAATAGAATCCAACCAAATCAAATTAAGGAACTTTCAGTTTAACCGCAACTGCTGGCACTTAAGTAGTTCGCTATAATCATAATTATTTTAGATTCTCCTGATTTTAATAAAAATATTACTGTACCCAATTTAATATTTACAGACGTCAGCTTCTCTGGAATAGGATCAAGAAGGATGATGGTACTCTAAAAGTATCTGTATACATTCTTGTAACGCTCACATAACCGCATGACATGACAAAAGCTTGACCTTCCACTACACGGAGCACCTCTACGGTTCCAGGTCCCACACACGCACGGCTGAAGCAAGCGTGTGAAGAGTTTNNAGAGTTTGGGGGGGGGGGGTAGGTCTGAGGAGCAGCATTCTAGCGCGGGAGGAAATGAGGTTACAGATTAATAGAACGTTAGCGAGATAATAGGGAGCTGGTGATAAATTAACAATTTCACTCAGCAACCGAGGCAGTCGGAACTGAACAACAACTCCGCTGTCAAGATGCCCCAGTCGGTTCGGGAATCCTACCTCAATTTAGGGAGGAAGCACGAGTGCAAGGGGCAATTGGCAATGCGGCGAATGTGAGCACAAATACGCGCTCGCCTCGTTGCTAAATTTTGCTGGGAAATATAATGAGGCTGTTTTCAAATTTTATTAGAAGTTAAAGATAGGATTTCCTCCTTTTGTAGAGTCGCTAAAAATTATGATGAACTGAAATTAGCTTCGTATTGGGTCCTAGGAATATTTTTCAATGGAGTCGTGGTGGAACACCCCGCATGCACCAACATAGTCAATNCTCCCAAAAAAAAGAATTTGCCTAAAAACGGAACTTCGTGGATCTGCGCAGATTTACCAGTCAGACACGACGTCTTAAGGTGGAAAAAAACTCGCTGAAAGCGAATTTTAGCAATCAACACAACTTGACGTAGAGACATGATTGGCTAAAAAATACAACGGTTTTTGATACATCGGAAAATCAACCAAAAATCGGAGACTGGGCGAAACGCTCAAGGTCGCAGCGGTATAGGGAATCCCATTGCGAAAGCAACGGAACGATTGTAATATCATGGGGAACTCCGTTCCCATGACAAAATGTTAGGGCACGTGCAACTGTGACCCATTTTTTAGTGCGACTAAAAGAAATAGCTCCAGAAAGCAGTTTTTTTCTCCATTAAAAAAGGACACCCAAACTTGGCGTTTTTTTACATATTGAATTTTGCTGATTATTGTGATTTAACAAACCGGCGAACGATTTTTTGACAAACTTTACTACTTCATACACGGAAAGAGCGTACCATTGCGCGAGAATCCATTTAGATAGAACATTTCATGAATGTTACGTGATAATAATACCAGCCACTTTTTGACCAATGAAAGTAGACACTAAAATAATGGTGCAGCAATGTAGATGGACGCAAGCGGCTGTAGTTACAGCTTGAGGGGGGGGGGGGGTAATTCAGAAAACATTATAGAGGAGCATGACGCAAGCAATAACCGGCAAAGGAATTTACTCGAAATGCTCAATTTGACTTTGCACGGATGCACCATTGGTGAAAAGTTTGTGAATTGTCGATATGGAAACGTTTCTCTAATTCCAATCATACCTAAAGATTCAATCATTAGAAACTTAATCATTTCGCAATGGACCACCAGACTAGGTACGAATTTAAGCATTCAGATACATGTTACTTAACCAAAAGTTTACTTAGAACATGATGCGCGCAATGAAAATCACCAAAATCAACGTCTAAGGAAGATATTTACTGTTTCTTGATGCGTGAATGCAAACCTCCCGCTCATGAAAACTCACTGCTCTACGTGAGTCACATCGCGCGCTAAACGTTACCTCGATAGTCTCTGCGATATAAAAATCGGACATCCTCAATCTTGGCGCTTTGGCTCAGATATATAGAAAATTTTTAATAGTTTGAACAACACAGGGTGGGAAATGTACATTGCTCGATTGAGAAGCTTGCCTAAACCGTTGTAGTGCGCGATTTGACACACGTAGAGTATTTAGTTTCTTATAAGCGGGCAGTTCAAATTTCCCGTAACCAATGTACAATAGAAACGTTAATATCTTCGTTAGGAGTTAGTTTCAGTCATTTTTGTCGCGCGAATCGCGTTCTACGAGAAATTTTGGCCAAGGGACCTACTTCAGAATGCTTAAATTCGTACCCTGTCTCGTGGTACATTCTATGTTCAGATTTTTGTACATAGAATGCAAAAATTACGAAAAATAAATTATACAAGTAAAATAAATCTAAAAGAATAGATGATCTTTGTAAAAGAAAATTTACCTCTTCTATGGTTCTCGCCTACGTCATTTTTATGCGATAAAATCAGTTAAAGTTGCCCGTGTAAACAATTGCGGTAAAAATTATTACAACGATGTTTTGCAAGAACTTGACACCTCCGGTCGCCAGGAGACCGTTGTGGATCGCGATAAGCTCAGAAAAAGCTCGCGGTTAATTTTCATATTTTTCATTCATTACATCCTGCTTTTATCTCACCGCTGGTGTCGCGCTCTGGGACTCCCCTCTCGAAGTGAGCAAGTTACGAACGGGTCAGTAAACAGGGTTAGTGAGTCAACTAAATAAGCAGATTAGTTTAAAAAAGACACTGGAATTTGCACAGCTTCACGCAACTGGGACGGAAACCGAAAATCGGATTAGCCTGAGAAGCAACGGAGATGGCGATAGGCAAAGAACAGCGGAATCTACAGTCTACAGTACCGGAAGAACAAGATTTTTCAGATAAAAAGGCAGGATTGAACAAATTCGAAAAATGGCAATATGTGCGTGCAAACATTCATACTATTTACTTTGATCGATAAAAGGGTTTGGATAGAGGTGCTGGGTGTGCACTTCTTCGTTGAGGCATTACCGAATCCCCGTGACTAATTTATGTTTTAGAGAAATATCTGACTTGTGAATTTTCCGAAATCTTTTCTCCAGAAAATTGTAGAATCATGAAAAAAAGTCAACAAGAGTGACAATGAAATGCATGCATTCGTTTTTTTTTCGAATGAATGAAATTTCAAAAGTGATCCCGAAAGTCCGCAACTGAATTGTAGTCCTTTTCCATTCAATGACTCAGTCTCGTGCAAATCATTATAGCATCAAACCTGCACCTTGATTGTTGGAATTTCGCACCTGTCAACTAGACAAGGCAAGGCAAAGGAAATATTGACCAGAGACCTGATTATTGAAATTGATGGGCACAGCTACAGACAAAGAAGATGGAGTATGGAGTGATCCTATTGGTTGAAGTGGATAGTTGCTATAAACTGAGGAATAATATGATGGACCAACTACATGGTCTCATGTGGGTTGCCGTTAGTTAGTCTATTTACATGATGAGCAAGATGCTTAATCTAAATTTTCATGGGATTTTGTGTAAACACTGGCTATGAAGTTACATTCATCGACACCAGTGGCGTGGTGTGCTTTGCAATTTATCGATTGTTATGCCATTTAAACCTATGGAAAATGATCGATAAACGGGGTGTTCGCAGCGAACACCTTAATGATCGATTCTTTACCAAAGCTGAATGGAGAGATATCGATAATCGATCATTAACGCCACGCCACTGATCAATAACAGAGCAAAATTACCAAAAAGTCAAAGGAGCTAAGGTATGATGGTAGTCTACACATTAACGGTGAAAAAATAATGTGTGATCGTCACTAAGTATTCTGTGAGGAAAGCAGTTGATGATTGCCTGAAAGATCGGGGTCAAACTCTTTGAAAGTCTCGTCAACAAGTTTTAGCGTCAAAAGAGTAAAGATCAAAGAGATTTTTTTTCCCATTCATGATAAAACAGGTCGCCGCTGCGACTAATCTTCGGAAGGCTTTTGTGAGCTTAGGGAGTAATTTTGAATTCTACACATACGACAATTATTGCGTCATTTTTTGTTCGTCTGCGGAGTGAGAGTGTGAGGTCCGCATCTGAGATAACGTCATCACATCATACTGCAAGTTATGCATGCGGCTCTCCTGGGAAAGAGCATTGTGTATCGGAGGGAAGACTCGGTATTCACGTAAGTTGTTTCATTTTAAAATGTTAGTCTATTCGTTTAGAGGGGGAAAAAAAAATAAAAAAAAAAAAAAAAAAAAAAAAAAAAAAAAAAAAAAAAAAATTGACAACTATTTAATTGATAGCGTATGAAAAAGGGGAAAAATTGTCACCTTGCAGCTGAGGAGCCACGAAAAGGGTCATTTATGCTTAGACGCTAGGTTGCCGGACATCTCAATACCTCTTTAATTTTTCTTTATAGCTTTTTAACATACTTCATGCAACTTTCAGGGATTAGTCTTGATGTCAGAAGAAATATTAGGTAAAATTTTCAAGTGATTTTGTTTCTTAGTATTTCCGTAAAAAATTGGACAAGTTTGGGAAATTAGGCAACATTGTGTCTAAGAACAAATAGCGCTTGTGATACTTTGGCCGGAAGGTGAGAAAAAATGGAACCGGTCCAAATGACGACATGTAATTGAGCCAAAGTTAATGTCGCTTTATTCTGCAAGCTTGTTTTTCATTGACTCTGTGCGGGCAGGGATAAGCGTGCGCGGTTTAGGTTGTAGAACACCTAGATAGGGAGAGTATGGATTAAGCTGGATTAAGGGTGGCGCTCAAGGATGACTGCATGCACAGAGTGCACCAGAGGAAAGAAATAACGAAGAGTAAAAAGAGGGGTGAAAAAATAAAAGGGAGAAAACTATACATGCTGAAACTCTTCATTTTTAAACATTTTTAAGGTCCGCTTCTGCATCCTCTTTTCGATTCCAGTTGTCCCCAGACCCACCCTCTCTTCCTCCGTGAAGTGCCTCAATCAATTTCGTACCGATTAAAAAATGTCATACATCTGGCACTGAATATGGACAATAATCCCAAAAATCTACCGGGCTTTCACCAATGCCTCTATGTGAATAAAGTTAGAACCTAACAGGGCAGCCAATTTATGATTTCAAAAATTGTAGTAAAATGAGCATCATATTTTATCATAGTGTTCTTTTCCCATGATTTGATTCGAAGAATTTATGGAGCGGTGAAAATCAATGAAGAACGGCAAATTAGAAGCAATAAAGAAATAGAAATGAAGATATCGTAAGGTTTATCAAATCGCAAAAGATAAGCTGGCTTGGTCATGTACAAAGAATGGAAGAAGAAAGGATGCCGAAGAAGGTGCTGAAAGCTAAAATATTGTCAGCAAGAAAGAGAGGAAGACCTGGGCTTCGGTGGCTAGACGGAGTTGAGCAAGACCTGAAGAAAATGCAAATAAAAGGATGAAGTGAAAAAATCAAAGATAGAGGGATGTGGAGACGAATCGCTATGGAGGCCAAAGCCCACCCAGGGCTATAGCGCCGTAAGTAAGTAAGTAAGTTCTTTTCCCGTGTGTTCAGCGGAGAAATGATTGGTCTCTACTGTGCGACGCACGCCACTCGCAATTTCTGTCGTTTATGACCTCGCGCACCGTTACAGCAATGTCATAAATTCAACGATGCGTTGAAAGAGTTGTGTTTGTACCCCTGACATCCCATCCCCTATCCGATTTTCCGAGAACATAGGAGAATGCCTACAAAATCCAACGGTCTGTTAATGCGTCAATGATTACCTTTTCCCAAAATTACGATTTTGATAATTGGACGATTTTAACCGACGTGAATTTTATTTGAACTCATACTTGGAACTTACTTGGTACTCATAATTTTATAGGAACTCGTTTCTTTTCTTCTTTTTTTCAAGTTCATTGAATACCCAACCACCCTATCTCCGTGCACCATTGCCATACGAATGCAATGAGTGATAAATTTTGTTATCACAAACAGGAAAAATTGCATGCGCTCCTGTTTTATCAATGGCTAGGTCTAGATGCAACAATTCGTGTCCTCGGGATGTCCGTGTTGCATACACAAAAATTTGCAGGCGCTTTAGTTTTCTTACGCACAACGCATGGCTACGCTGTTGTGCTAAGGAAGAACGCCGTATAAGCCCTCCGACGTTGCCAAGTTTCCTTCGATATAGAAACCGAATTTACTGAGAAAATTGTGAATATTTCTTTCCAAAAGTCTGAGACAATTTTGTACGCAATTTAATCTAAAATATCTGAAAATTTCAAGGAAAAGTATGCGTAAATGTCCTCAAAAATTTATGCTTTATCTGGAGAAATTTGCCAACTGTCGAATGTTCACGAGGCGTTTTTCCTCAGCACGGCAGTACGGTTGTTAGTTCTCACACGTTTTCTGCGTTGCATGTGCAATCGTGTTTACCACAAAATCCATCAAATTAGTCGTACAGCATCATTACAGTTTTGTTAAATGGTGTATAATACGGAAATGTCATCGGTATAATAATTTGCAGGATAGACTCGACATCCGCGATGCCTTCGTGGAGATGTTTTCGGTAGAGAATTTGCACCATTTGACGACGCTGCCGTCATGCAACACGACTCATCCAAATTCCGAAGATTTCAGAGTAAACATGATTATAAATGCGATGTAGAGAACCCTTGAGAACGAACAACCTCAGTCATGCGTTGTGCCTCAGAAAACCAGAGCGCCTGCAATTTTTTGAGTATGCAACACGGACATCCTGAGGACACGAATAGTTGCATCCAGACCTAGCCATTGAAGAAGCCGGAGCGCCTTACATTTTTTCCCACTTTGATAACAAATGTCTCACTTTACGATGAGAAATTGACGTTTCAAACTTCCTTACACCTGTGAAATTTATTTGCTTGATTGTTGGAATGTCGATACGTTCAGCTTTCATATTGGTCGGAAAACTAAAAAATGAATGCACTAAGCAGTTACATTCTGCGTTTGATTGACGTCAAGTTGCATCCAAGGAAGAATAATGGATCGCTGGACGAAGTAGGTGCGTTCGATGTTCATTTGAGCACAATAATACGCATCTCCTCAAGACAATCTCGCACTGAAATTCGTTGAAAATATTGGAATGATCCGAATTTCACGCATAACGAGAAAGTGGCGCATTTGAAGGGGAAATCGCGCTGCTGTGTATAAAATGAAACTTGAGGTACAGTTACCGCGCGAAATAATTGTGTCGAAAATTCTGTGAAAGAAAAATAACATATCTGTAACAGCTTTTTTGGAGTGACGGCATGTTAGTTATCTGCCTAAAAGAGGAGAAAAGGATGTAGGGTGTAAAATTAACATGGCAACGTGGCCTTTGAATAATTCTGAGATAACACGGCGGAAGTATTTCGAGAGCGAGGTTTTTATGTTGGGGCGCTTGATTTTTCTTCATTATAAAATCAAGAGGGTTTCAAAGCCCCAACAAGAGTCACCGGAACATTTATGACACTCCACCGTTGCCAATCTGCCTTGCAAACAAGGGCTTTGTCAATTTAAACACCTTCCATCACGTCTATGCACGACGATTGCAAATGACGGAATAATGGGTCGACTGCGCAGGTCAGACTTATGTTTAGACGATTTCAGATTATGAATCAGCATGAATAATAAAATCTCAAATATCTAGTTTATGCGTTTAATACTAACGGAGATGTTGCCTCTCAAAAAACACAGAGCATGACGTTATCCATCACGGTGGTTCATATCACGCACGAAAAAGTATAGAAGATGGTGGTGAACGAGGAAATGTAATTTTTTTCGTCACAGCAGGCAAACGCAGCTCTGTTGAAAATCGTGACAAAATTGGGTCATGTTGGCGTGAAGTACTTAGAGTCTACTCCTTGTGAAAGTCTCATCCTCATCGTCTGATAGGTCGCCGATGTACATTTTTACGTCAAGACTAAATCTGACGGTGGCTGCCTCACCAGCACTCTCTGCATTTTCTTTATGCATACAAGCGATGCTTCCACCTTGGTTTCATACGTGTTTTGAATCGAGCAATCAGTAGGTACATATAATATGAGTGTTACTAATTGATGGATGCAACCATGAACTATCACGATGGATGACGTCATGCGCAGTTTTTTCCTGGAAGGCATAATATCAATTAATGTTGCACGTAGGAACAAGGCAATTGGACGATCTTATTATTTTCATGCAATCTGAAAGATCAAACTACCATAACGCAATTCTGGGACTAGCGCAACTGGCCCATTCGTTAATAGGCGCTATCATTCGGTTTTTGGATCCACGTTATTTCGTCCGTTGCTGTCATCGCTGAGGTCTAATTTGATCCTAATATAATGGGCTATGCGATAAGTCGAGTTAATCTAAAATACGAATTATTTCTCCTCTTTTTGACGCTGTGGCAACATCGCAAACTGCGACTTGTGTTTTTGCACTCTTACGGTAGCTGGCTAATGTTAAGAAAATATATCACTGTCTCAAAAACTTCACGTGAATAGACTGATATTGCGTAAGCCGTCTGATTAAGCGTAAAAGCAACTTTCCTCTGACGCTCCTTAGATCACGTGAAAATGCTCATGAAGTTTTCTATACGTAACGAGTTGCCTAACTTCCATGAGCTCCATGTCATACCACGTGTTTACGTGTCCATAATGAATGTGTCGTGTTAAATGGAGCATTCTTGAAATTTGTTCTTCCAGATTCTTGTACAAAATTATTCGCCATTGAGCAGCAAATATGCGCTACGGTTGTTTGCAAACTAGGATAATTCAATTTTTTGCAGCCCTGTCTGGGAAATAGTCGGATATTTTAACCACGACCTCTACTAAATTTACTGACGACGTTTAGTGGCCTCAGGTCAGTACGTCTTTTAAAAGTATCAATTCTTTTACCCCTCGACACGTGTAAGTGAACGGTGGACTATTAAGCGTAAATTATGAAGTAATTTTTATTTTTCAATATGAACATGATGTAACAAGGTAGGAGAAAAAAGTTGGGTCCACACTATTTCGCGGGGTAAACAAGGCCAAAAAGTTGAGAAATTTCAATTTTAATCTAAAATTTTAACTTCTATTGAGCAGACGGCATCGGAATGGATTTGCGATATTTGATTTGGTGGGATGCTAGACTGGGCTCAGGGGCTCAATAACAAGTGATCTACTGATGAGGTCTAGAAAGTTATAGGTCCCTCGGTGTGACCTCAGCCTAAGATTCCATTGATTTACTAATGAGGTCTGAAAATACCCAAATAGTTATAGGTCCTTCGTTGTGACCGCACTACCGCAGCCTAATATTCCAACACATCTGTCTAAACTGAACATTCTCCCCCTCAGTTTTTGTACTGATACTCATTCGAGCTCAAAATGTTTTGCTCTGATTAAAATTCTTGATCTTTTTGGCCTTCTTTTCTCCGCAAAATGGGTGAACCCAGCACTGTTTTACTACCTCAATACATATAGTTTTGGCAACGTTTCTTTGCGTTTTTTCTCTTGTATAAACAACATTTTATTTCCATTAAAAGCCCTCATAAAAAGAAGGGCAGAAGTTGTAGTCAATTGAGATGCTAAGTACCTAGTTCCAAGGCTAACATATTTATGTGTTCCAGCAATGTGTACGATTGGTAAAGATCGCTCATTGGACAGACTCCTCGGCTTATTAAATATACATTTGTTTTTTCACCTAGGTTACCCATTTCTTGTGTTTTTATCCTTGCCACATTTTGGACTGATGCATTGTTCAATAAACATCCTGGTTCCATGTGGAATCAGACGGCGGGGAGTAAAGTGGTAGGTATACTGGATACTAACAGAATGGAAACGAAGCAAGCCGTTCGAGAGAAAAGAGAAAAACCTATGAATGCTGAGTCAAACACCAAATCATAGGTTATCACGATGATCAGTACAAATAAATGGATCGAATGCAGTTAAAGCATTTTAAAAGTGGATCACCATTGCAGGCGAAAGAGGGCTGTTTAAATTAGGCTCTCCGAGCCAGGAAGGGCTGAGGTTCATGGAGGTTGAGTTTCATTCGGTTGAAATTGGAGGATTTGAACCGAGTTAGGTAAAGTCTGATTGGGTTTGGCCGGGTCGAGAAATCACTTGCATTGGCTCCTCAGAACCGAATTATTCAATAGCATTTACCAGTGGCGAGGCGTGAACGATCGATTTTCGATATTTCTCTATTCGAAACTGTGGTAAAGAATCGATTATTAAGGTGTTCCCTGTTTATCGATCCTTTTCCACTGGTTCAAGTGGTAGATGAATCGATAAATCGCGAAGCTCGCCACGCCACTGCCATTTACCCGGAAGCTCGTTTTTTCAAATGAGCTGGACTTAATGTACATGAGCGGGCGATTTTTTTCACGTCGGGCTGGGTGAAATTCTCTCTCGCGCCGGCAGCAGCGGCGAGCGTTACTTTGTGCTCCAATTTTCATTAATTCAGTCTTTTATGGCCCGATTGTAGCCCTCGCCTGGTTTTATGAGGCAGAGACTTACTGGCGGGAACACGGGACGATTCTGTTTCTCTTTTTTTTTTGCTCCCGCACTACAGGGCAGATCCGGGGAACGCACTTTCAAACACTTAACGAGACCACCAGGGGGCCCATTGTTTACCCCTTCTCCCACCCACGAATTCCGCTCTTCAGCCTCTGTTGAATATTGCCAGATTCAAGAGCAGTTTTTGAAGAACCAAAAGCGCACAAACTTGGCATGGCGCATGAAGGGAATCGATTTTATTAAACAATACTTTTGAGGGAGGGGCACTTATTTTTGGCAATTTTACATAACCCGCGGAGGAGGAGATACTATGCACAGAATGAGTTAAATGAATAGTTTTTTACCAAAATTCATAAAAATGAAATCATAAAACTCCGTGCGGAAACTTCATTTTTCATACAATCACGGAAAAAAAGAGGTAAGGGTTAGGTCCCAACTGTTGGATGATATGAACATTCCCAATTAACTGTGGTAATACCCCGATTACTTGTGGTTGTATCCTAATTAATTGTGGTATAATCCCGATAAATTAGGTTACTAACCCAAATGTTGCGGTACTACCAAAATTACCTAATTGGAAATGTCCATATCATCCAACAAATTGGGGTAGTTCCAAAATTTTGGGAGATAACCCCTGGAACTTTTTTTCCGTGATGCTTTTACCCAATACCGTAAAATCATAAAACCGCGGCAGATGATTCGGAACAAGAAATTTCATGCAAAGATAATACAAGAGAAGGGTAGTTTGCGGAAGAGACGAAGGGAGTGAGAACAAAAAGGGAAAAAATTAGAGCGGACCGACACGTGACGCAATATCGTCACGCGGAGATCCACGTGATTATCCTGGACCCAAACCCCGCTCTTCCTGCCCCTCTCGGATTCAGATCTGCCGTTTCGGACGTAATTTTCCAAACTTTTCCAAAAGCTCCAGTGCAGAATTCACGAAACTTTAGCGAATTTTGGCAACATTGCCGGCGCAATGAGACGAGCGCTCGCGTAACCGGCTGAGAATTGGACGTATTTCTATCAAACGGAACTATGTGCATTGTGACGTGAGCCCTGTAATACATATATTCTTATAGGTCTTAAGGCTCATGTCTTAACGCACATAGTTCCGTTTGACAGAAATGCGTCCAATTGTGGTTAGAATGATATAATCTTGTCGGATCGAGCTGAAAAATTCGTATCGTGGCCACGTAATGGACTATTCTTCTACTGCTACTCCCTGTAATATTCCAGGGAATGAAGCCTCAATATTGCTTTGCATGGAAGGCATTAACCCGCTCAATGTCAAAATGCGAATTAGGTAGGCTCACCCGATCAGTCCAGCAATTAGACTACGCGTTTCATCAGTCGGTGCTCTTTCTGATTTAGAGAAACAGCTTACCGTTGGTTTATGTTTTTTTTTGGGGGGGGGGAGGACTCCTAAAAGAATATCCCATTGTCAGAAAGGAGGTTTCGATTTTTTCAATAACAATCCTTAGGTTGTGAAGCTACGTAAGATCGAACCTCATTATATCAATATTAAGTGACTTAATCTTACTTCTTCTTTTTTAAAGCAAAAATGTAAATACTACAATCCCGCGCGATATCGAGAGAAAATTACAAATCGGTGTTGAACACTTATTACCACGATGAGAAACGTTCGGAAATTGAGAGTCACAACAAATTTTGTAGTTTTGAAGTTGCGGCAGAAAATTATACGGAAATTTGGGCTGTTTCCGTAAAATTATGACCATTTCGGTAAAATTAATTAATTACGCGCGGCATGTGAAGGGACAGAGGACATTTTTGACAGATAATGTATTTTTCACCAGGTCCCAGGAACAATGGCAAGCTCAAGTATTGTGTAAGCCATTTAGAGGGAAGCAGGATGTCTGAGCCTGCCTTGCTATATCTTACCGAGAAGAGGAGGGGGAGTCAAGCTTACGTAAGTTTCACCTATACAAAACAATACATTTCCAAGCTATTTTTTGGGCTTTCTCCGTTATTTTCTTAAAGTTAGAAGGGGTGGGGCAGGCCAGTTGCATGTAATTTAAAAAAGTGGAGCGAGTGGTCGTCTCTATGAGTTACTTACGAAAGGGGGAAGGGGGGCCAAAAAGTCGACCAAAATTCTTTACGTAGAGCTTAAACGGTCCCCAACGCCAACCAGCAAGCTTGCCTCTGGTTTTTTTTTTAATTACATAGAATTTTTTTCGTTTGATTGAAAGCAGATGCGGTCAGAGAAAGTTTTAAACAACCACTACATTTTAGAATAAATATTTCAGTCATATATTCCGTCGCAGACTCTTTAGGGCTTAGATTCCAGTAGCTTTGAGAAAATGAATGAATAAAATTGAATGACGTGCTGCCTAAACATGCACCTGCGTCAAACTGTGAATCTGAGTTAGGTTGACTGGTGAAAACACATTAAAAATTTGAGCAAATTTCCTTAGTTACGGGTTTTCACTATTTTCTTAATGAGCGCCACTATTAAGGTGTAGTGACAATTCATTATCAGACTGAGAAAACTATCATGGTAAAGTTAGCTCAAATTTGTTCCCATGCAATCTATGACGCTTTTGTGAGAAAGACGAGCGACTATGCGGTTAACGTTTTACCTTATATTTGCACTTACATCAATTAATTGCGCTAATTCTTTCTTAGCGGAGTTTTGTTCATAAGAAAGCATTTGACACGATGTTCAGGTTCAAACATTTGTTTGGTGGTCCATTGTGACTTGCCCACTTGGCACCATCGCACTCGGATCGAATCTTGAACTTTCTTCACCTCTTCCCCTCCCCTTTCCAGCCCTACTCGGCCTCCCCTAACTCGCTGCAGGGCGCTAATTAATACCCCGCCATCATTAATTCAGCCGCAGCTATGCAGAGAGCTCGGATACAACGCCGAGACCAAAGGATTGTGTGTCGTATCAAAAACATCAAAATTCACTCAGACAAACCCCCTCCCACCAGGAGACGCATCTTTGATGCTCCAATTGGCCGCCAGGTTGCACTAGGTTTTCCTTCGACTCACAAAGAAGCTTTCTGCGCAAAAAAGCTGCAGCTCAAACATTGTCCATGGACCAGGCTTCCGCGGTAAATTATACTCACCATCAAGAAAAAAGATCGACGAGGAGTGTGCAGATACACGTTTTTGCTCAGACTTTTCGAAGGAATAATACTTTATGTGCTGATACTGTACTTTGAATTATTTTATTTTGTTCAGGGGCAGTTTTCGGTCAGTTTGGTCGAATTCGTAGGTTGATGTTTTCAGATCAAAGTGGGAATATTAAATTTACACTTTTAAGCCAACTTAATTAATGCCGAAAGAATGAGGAAAAGATGAAATATCAACATTGTACAAAAATACATGCAATATTACTATTCAAAAGAGTGAATTAAAAATTAAAAACTCACGAATGACTAATCATCTAGAAATAGCTTTCCTTTACCTGAAACAAACAAAATTAAACTAAATTAATTAAAGATGTCAAATTTCAAAAAATAAAGGTTGGCAGATTAAACATGCTAGAGGCAACAATTAAACATCTTGTTTTTAGACAAAACTTGAAAATAAGGAGCTTCACAACGTGTCGCCCGGTTGACTCGCTGAAACAATAGATCGGGAAGCTATTTTAGAGGTGGAACGTAAAAGTTGCGTCCCATGTAGCAACAATGCGGAATCTTCAAGAAAATTCGTGGACGACGGGACTGACATACATTTTCGCTGGTTTAGCGTTTATTGTACACCTGCTTCAGAGAGGGGAAAAGGCGGATAAGGGTGTCGGGCCTCTTGGGTGGAGCCTCTGGTGAGCTCAGAAAGTGCCAAGCCTATCTATAACGTCATTCAAATTGATTCTATCAGCCTCCTTCTTTCCTTGGATGTGCGCACATCAAATGCGATGATTCAAGATTATACACAAAAATTTCATAAGCCGATTTGTGGGGCCAGAGAAAGATTTTCTTTTTGGCCTGTGATATTCGATCTGAGAAAAACTTTCTCCGGAAATGCAACACCCCGTTTGAAAGAAACGAATCTTTTTTTTTACATTTTGGCAACTCTATGAATCAAATTATGTAAAAATTGGGAACGGGAAGTAATTTAAGCGCTCTGCTCATGATTTGAAAACAGAAAAGGGATAACTCTTGAGGAAGGGTGCGGAAGTTACAGAACATTGATGTAGCCTATGAAGTTCACCCTCCTCTTTCTCCTCGAACCCGCCTAGAAATGAGTTCCTCTTAATTTGAGGTTAAAAATGAGCAAGCCATGCTAAATTAACACACGCTGCAGCACGTTTAGCAGTTCTTGAGGTCTTCCGATCAATACTATGTTTTATAGAAACTATACAACACACCAACGCCTTGAAAAATTCTGTAAAATCTTCTTAGATTACGCAAAGCATACTCAAAACATTTTAAGTCAGGATGTTAGATGGATTTCAGTTAAAAAAAAAAGAAAAAAGAAAAAAAAATGTGAGAAAACATTAGACAACCCCTAAGTAAATAGGTTGCCGATGAATCTCGTTGATATAGTATATAAAGTCGCTCCTACAACGCACTCTGGATTCCTTTAAAATAATAACACAATTTCTTTTACTGGCCGGCGCCAGATCCTTTGGTTCCCGGTGGACGTGAGCTTGCAAACAAGCTAGCGTGGCTAATGCGGAGTATGGCAGTTAACCTATTGGTCAACTACCGAGCTTGGCCATAATGAGTAAATAAATTAGAGGATTCGTGTGTAATTGGACAGTATTTTGCAATTAGAAACTACAATTTCTGACCCAGTTTACAAACAATGTGCATACCATTAGTTTCCCAGAAGACACATGTTTTTTCACGGCTGAGCCAGAGAATGTATAGTCCGACAGGGTGTCTATGTCTACTAAAACAGGCTGGCCAAAAATTAGTACTTTTACGGTCCGTTTTTAGTACATTCTCAAGGAATTCAATACCTCCTCAACAGAAACATTCTGTACTTTTTCAGTACCTTCATTTAACGAAATTCGAAAAATGTCTAAAGTTAGAATTTCTCGCTCATATTGCAACAAAAATGGCAAAAATTCCGGACCTTCTGGCGGAATTTCCGCACTTTTTCAATTCCGGGCCGCCCTAAAAAAATCAGTACTACTTCCGTGCTTTCCGGAAATTCTGGACGTGTAGACACCCTACCGAATCACAAAAAGCAGTCCAATTGGACGTATTTCTATCAAACGGACCTAAGCGCCGTAGGGTGAGGGAGTTAGAGGGGGGCTTGGATTGGCGGCGGAATCGGGCGTCTGGCTTATTCCGTCATATACTCGCAATGCTTTTCCATGGCGCTTAGGTCCGTTTGACTGAACGCGCTATCCGGGATTCTAAATTACTCAAAAGGAACTCAAATTGGCGCTTAGTTCCGTTTGATAGAAATACGTCCAATTATTTGATGAGTTGGCACACGGAGCTTGGAAAAACGAGCATCTCAATCGGACAACCGCGGAAGGCAGTAGTCGACAGCGGTGTGACACTCGGACAAATTCGGAGGCTCCCCAATGTAAGTCTATGTAGAATCGGGGGTATTTTACACGAGACCCGGCGACGAGGGTCGTTGCATTCACCGGGCGACCATTTATCAAGCGCGTGACGCGCGCGCGGGTAGATGTGACTGATGGTTGATACCGGATGGGTCACCCTTGCCAGGCGGCGGCGGAAAAAATCCGGCTCCCCGGAGCACCCGCGCGGAGAGCGATGCGATCTCCGCGGGGATCGGCAACGCCCCGATCCTCGCTTCGATGAGGTTAGATGAAACTGAGGGGATATCAGTCACACTTTCTTGCTCGAAAAACACGAACAATGCGCGATGGATGGAAGTCTTCGCGCTTCGCAGTTCGCGCCGGGCTGATCAAAATCCGCGGACTACGCTGCATAAGTGTGGAACCGGGTTGCCGGCTCACTAATCGTCGGTTCCTCCACGAAAGAGCGAAACTAAATTTCAATGTCGCCTTTCCCCACATACATTGCATTCTTCCCAAGGGAGAATTTTGGGCATTCCTGACCGAAAATTTCACTGATTTTTTTTCTGAGTTCTTTAAAATCAGGCGAATTTTGGGCAAAAACTATACAGGTATATTCTTAAAAAAGGTTCTTTCGACCTGTGAAAGGTTGGCGACGAGGGGCGGAGGAGAAGATCAGAAGGTGCCAATTGCCTGATGATCTCTGGGAGGATAGGGGGCAATGGCGATTGGGCGTCGCAGAGCGCGAGGTGGCGCTATAAAAGCGGCTTTATGTATGTACATTCTCATAAAAATTGAATTGTTTGACTCAATGGTGCGTTTCAATGTCGCCTTTCCCCTCACACATTACATTTTTCCATGGGAGAATTTTGGGCATTCCTGACCGAAAATTTCACTAATTTTTTGAGTTCTTTCAAAATCAGAGCAAATTTTCGGAAACAATTTTTACAGGTATATTCTTATAAAAATTGAATTGCGTGACTCAACGGTGCATTTCTCCGTCTCAAATGAATTTGTTATACTTAAGAGATATATATTCGCATGGAAATCACGAGAAATGTCTGAGGTCTACTCCTTGACGCACAGTTTGCGCTGCATATGTCGCGCTCTAAGCTAAAGCCGGGCTTTACACTTTATCGCCTGGCTGTTGCTTTTTCGCCATCGATTATAAAAGGCTATAAGAAATTGTGTAGAAATTCGTGTGCTTTAGAAATCATTAAGTTTGATACGGAACCACCTTAATATTAACAAAACACACGTTATATATTCCTTTAATACATATTTTTTTTTCATCAATTAAAACGACAATAATCCATACATGATGTGCAAACATTTCAAAATCATGAGTTGAATAACGCTGACTCCGCCAGATTAAATATTAGAGCCTAACACAAAGCGGAGCGGCGGCGACGCACTGGCGCCTACAAACCTAACAGGGATACTTCACGCATTGCGCAACGCGTGAAGTATCCCTGTTAGGTTCGTTGGCGCCAATGCGCGTTTCGCGCTGGCTGCCCGCCTGCCGCACCGCTGCGTGCCACGGCGCTTGAAGCTATTATTTCACACCAGAGGTATTGCACAGTATCATACGGAACTGAAGGCGCTCTAATATATTAGGAATGGCAGGCATCCATCAAAGGTACGGAGCTTTCCTCACAGAATAAATCAAGATACTACGGCCCAAAAAGAGAGCAGTGGTCCAAAAACTCACTAAGTCCTAGCATCCGTAATAAGTGACGTTTAGCATACACTTTATCGTCTGGCTGTGAGTTGCTTAATCGCCATCGGCTATAAAAGGCTATAAGAAATTGTGTAGGCGGCTATAGAAGCTATTGGAAATCTTACAGCCGGCCGTAGGTCTATGGTATTTTGGAACACAGATTCTACTGCCAATTTTTACCAGGGATGGAGGGACACATACCTTGGACAAACAAACAAATAAACAAACCAACAAACAAACGAATACGTATCTAAACAAACAAGCAAACGAACAATAAAGCCTCCAAAATGTTCATAATAGTGTAATGTAATGTGTGTAATGTGCGTAAGAAGTGTGTTGTATGCGGGTTCCATAATTTTGAAGCGTTTTGTCCCTTTATTTTATTGTACTGCAAAAGCAGTCCATTACCACCCAGTAGTTGCCCAAACTGGGTCAAATTGATCTAAGGTTTGCTAAAACACGTGCCCTGCGGGTTGTGTGAGGCTGGCACATAAGAGTTGTAGATATATGTAACAAACACATAAAAAAAATAAAGAAAAAAAATATATACGTTAAATTGAAAAAAAAAAAAAAAAATAAAATGTAAACAAAGCCGAAGATAGGATAGACGTATTCGGGCCTCGTGTTTAACTGTTCCCTCGAATATCAGCGACATTGCGAGCGACACCTGGCAGCATACAGCCAGCGCAGCGTTGCGAGTTCACGCCTCGTGCCATGGCGCCTTCAATTTTACAAACGCAACACGGACATCCATCAAGTACGAATAGTTGTATCTCTGCGCCGTTGTCAACGCGCGTCGTTCCTCGTGTGTTAAAATAATGCATCTCTCCTTCTCTTGAAGAAGAAGATAACACGTTACTGTTTGAGCATTTTGCAAAATAATTAAAAGAGGAGGAAAAGACGCAAGTAAAATTCTGGGGGAAAAATGAAGAGATAAAATAAAAAAAAAAAAAAAAAAAAAAAAAAAAAAAAAAAACATCTTACAAACCGCTCTTTTCAACTCAGATCTGCTCATTTCACTGGGACTATTGAGAAAACGTTTATGCATTATGCGAATGGAGTCAGCTGAATATAAATTATATGAAGGTTGAGTGAAAGGCAATTCTATGTACTAAAATTCTTTGCGAAATTGTGGAAAAAACAGTAAATAGCCAAGACTGTACTCTTGGCCAGATAGAACGTTATCTCTTCGACATTTTTGCGGACGGAGCTGTTCGGCTGAACGATATAAGAGCGGGCATTGCATTAAACCGAACGGACTGCAGAAAAGGTTGATGACGTCCATAAACGGTTTCTTCTTATCTTTTACATAAAGGTTATTTTTTAAGATGAATTTTGGTGGAATATTAATGTTTAAATTTGAAAGCGTAAATACAAAATGAGGAAATCCAAGATATGAACATCGTATTCTATGTTTAAAGTTTCTTTTTGAAAAATGGCGGCACAGGTAAGTAAACAAATAAATAACACGTAAGAACAAAAATTAAAAAGTTAGTGACATTTAATAATGAAAGAAAGTATTTTTAGAAGAAAACAAATAGAACTCCCTTAATCTAAATACCAAGTTCGATTCGACAGGTCAACAACTAAAACGGGTCCAAGCATTCTGATTTTGGAGTCACAAACATTTGAAGTGTCAAAGTATCAGTTCAATTCATTGTTCATTCATGAATAAATTACTTTTCAAAGGTCTGAAGTGGCGGAACTTTAACTTGTCAATCGGTTGGAGGGATTTTGCTATTCCAAAACTGTCACCCAGATTCTGAAGTAATGATGCAGGGGAAAACACCAAATATACAATTAAAATATTGTACTACTAGCGGTTGCACGTACTAAGACATTCGACAAACACGTGATAAGTGAATCGGTTTCTGTCAGACGAGCGTAAGTCTAAAAACTCATGAGACCTAGCATCCTGCGTGATCAACGAAAGTCAGGGCTTATGAGTTTTTGAACTTTCGTCAATCCAGGAGAGACCGATTCAATTTTGGTCGCTATCCATCGGATACTGGTAGGTGAATTCTTGTCGGCCCTTTGTCGAAATGCAACAATCTATTTCCCTTTTCAGCCCAGCTCCAGGTTGCTAAATTTCGGAGGAATGCCGTACCTTCCGTGAAGTGTTTGGAAAACTCTGTGTATTTTCACCAAAATTTGGCGTTAAGTTTTCCTATCTCATCGAAGTTCCATATCGAGTGTCCACTTTTGAAAGGCGACGCTTTTAGCATGGTTTTCGTGATATTCCGCCGCGTTGTTGTCAATTACAAGGTGCATTCTACAGATTTTTGAGCTGCTCAAGTCGTCATATTCAAAGAATAATTACTCAAAAGGATGAATGGTAGAATCTCACGTACATTTTAGAGGATGTGATTGAAAGCTTTACACAAAAGGAGGGCTTAATTGGAAAAAAATATAGGGGGCATGCAATTGCAAAGGAGCCATTCAAAGTATATAGTCCCTGATAGTCTCTTAAAATCATGAAAAAGGGGTGGTAGTAATTCAACAATCAGTGATGATGTAAATTGCATCGTGGTCAGATTTTTCTTTGATTCTGGCAAAAATATTATCTCCATGATAAGGGCACAAACATTGGAAAATTAATAGAATTTTAGGATAACCTTTCATTGAAATCACCATAAAACACTAGCTCCTTTCAAAAGGAGCGGCATGGCAGGAAAAAAACATTTAGAGGCCCCTTATGATACCGGAGGGAAAGTTCAGAAAAGGATCTTAGAGGCTTTACGAGATTCCTTAGAAAGTCCTGAACAGAGCCCCTAATTCTCCTTGAGGGGGTATTTGCACGGCCATTTTGGCCTTAATATAAGTACCCTTCATGCCCCCCCCCCTTTAGCTTTCCTCCCCCAGACCAGTTCAAAGCTGATTTTCCAGGTGAATTACTCTTCGATCTTCCTCCTGATCAAAATGGTACCTCATATGTTTCAACCTCGAATTCGGCAAACTGCGTCAAGAGATAAGGAATATTCGTTCTGGATGATTTTATATTCAACCTTTACTTTTAGAATTGAATACTGTTGTCGAAAATTTAAGGCCCATTTCTATTAACCGCTTGACAACAGAACCAAGCCAATTCCGAAAAAGTGATTATAAAAGATCTCAAGTTGGGATTTTTGAGAGTTACAACTAAATTTATTTCATTCCTCCTCGTAGATTTTGTGTTGAAGCCTCATAGAGATACCTCACACCACTTTTCTAAATAAATTTATCCCAGTTGGCGTATACGTCGCAGGCAAATTGTATAATCAGGCATTTTGTCAAATATTCTAGCTTAGATTGAAGTTCTGCTTATTTTTCTAATTTTAGACAAAGTAAGTAATTGACCCCGTAAGAAAAAATTTGCATAAAAAAATAGTATTTTAAACGATTTTTAGCTCCTGAGTAGACACTTATCTTGAAATTTTCAGCATATCAGACAATACAGCATTTTTAGAATGTCAACATTTAAAAATATGAGAAGCAATTTAAAAGGAAAATACAAAAGAGTTTGTAGGTTTGATGAGATATTTCTCCACAGATATTGAAAACTCGTGAGCTCTCCGCCATAAATTCACAAAATTGTGTAGACAATCAAAATTTAGCTATCTGCCTAGGCATTTGACAAAATGCCTGATTTCACTATTTGCCTGCGATATGTATATTGCTCCGATTAGTTGAACTTTTACACTTCATGTTGAGGAGAAGATTTCGTAAAGTTAACTATGATTTCATTGAAACCCCCTTTCCATGTGTTGACTGAAACCTGGCGCTGAGTGCCTGGAAAATTTTGCCTCTGCTGGCAGCGTGGTCCAGGATGAGTTAGAGGTACGAGAGGAGGAACAGGACAGGGCATGAAAAAGGAGGAGGGGGAGAGTGGAGCAGTGAGTGGACCCCAGGGGGGAGTGGGACGTGACAAAGCGTCGTGTCATGTCGGACATTGGGACATTGGGACATTGGGACATTGGGACAATCCTAGTTGCAACTAACGAAATCGACGTGATTCAATGTCTCGTGGCACGATTGCCACTTTGCCAATCAATTGAGCACAAAAATAACGTACTTAAGTGAGGAACTTGGGTTTGATCGAAGAATTTCCTTCGGAGAGAGCGTTTGGCGTCAAATGTTTTTCGGACTTTAACCTGCTGGTTGATGCGCGTTACTTCATCTGATGCAGTGTTCGAAACTCACCTTAGAATTTCAGGAGCCATGTGGCTCATCAAGCTCAATTTTTAGGGGCCATTGAAGATCTTTTAGGGGCCAAATTGACTTTTTGTCTATGTATCACGGCGCATTTTGTGAGGAGTCAGACGCAAGATGTTTAAGTTGCAGAACTAGTACCTGTAACTTGTAACTTTCGAAAAATCACACAACAGAAAAATTCGGATTTTTTCTTTTTTTTGGGGGGGGGGGCACTTATTAGGAGCCACGTTGGCGCAGAGCTTTCATTTATTAGGCGCCATGACCAATTTTTAAGGCGCATTTGGCGCGTTGGCGCCTGTGAGTTTCGAACATTGATCTGATGTCAGTTTGTTTAGATGCTCACTCTGAACACACGGAAAATGACTAAGCCACTGTATACATACTTATGTGTATTACTTTACGCGCATACGCGAAACAAGAATAAGCAACAGTTCTTACTGAGAAAAGTCCTCCGGGGATTTAATAAAACTATGTACATAGGTGAATGTAATGTGCGGAAGCAACAGTGCTTAAAAATGGAGCCGTCAATTACGCTGATTTTCGCACAGTGATGCCAGATTTAAGAAAAGAAGCTAAAGCGATTGGAGACGAGGGAGAGTGTGGGCGACTGATGTTCAGGGGGTTCGAGAGCGCGTTTTCTGTGAAGCAAGAGTGGCAAGCTCATAGCTTGCGGCGACTTCTTGCCAACCAGAAACTCACTTTGACGCCTGGAATCGAGGCCATGTCAAATTAGTTTGTTGACGGAACTCGGGACGAGTTTTAATACTCAATTTTCGCCGCTACGCCCGTACGTTGCATTCGCCGTTTCTTGATGCATTTTCAACCGCAGCAACCAACCAACCCGTATCAATAATTTAAACTTCGAATGAGCATACTTATAAGCTCCCCCGTAGGATAAGTTAGTTAGACGCCGAGGCCAAGGCGTCGGTTTCTGGAAAACGCTTATGACCAGAGGCGTAGCTAGGAAATTTCTCTGGAGGGGGGGGGGCATGGGACCACCTCTCGTGGTGAAGTGAGCGGGGGATGAGGAATGGAGGATCCCGTTTTTCTGGGGGGGCACGAGATTTCTGGAGGGCCAGGCCCCCCTAGCTACGCCCATGGTTATGACCTCTTAAAGTGTGTTCCTCCGGGAAACAAGATGGAGCGGTCAGTGCCTTTATTCGCCTCCGAGATTTTTACAAATTTGAAATCAAGGTATGTTACGTATCAGCGATACCATTCTGTTTTACATCATTTTTCGATCTTTCCCATTGAATGATATTATTGTAAAAGAGCTTTCGGTTAGGGTTCAAACGCTCGATAGACTTGTCCTAATTTGAGCATCGATGAAGGTATTTTAGGGCCGTGTATACTTTAAAAAAGAAAATCTTGAGGACCGCACACTTTGAATAACACTTTCAGAATTTATTTCAGAATATACTGTTATCAGATATCAGCAGATTACATGACGTAACTATAATAAAATGTAACTCCTCAAAATTAAATCTGCACTGAACGGCTAAGTTTTACATTGATATTCGACACGAAATCAAATGATCTGAAGATATTTATTTTTTTTTTTTTTGGGAGAAGATAATAATTTTTGGCATGATCTAAACGAAATTGTTTGAACAACATTGCATGTGTTTTTCCTTTATTGTTTTGTTGCTCTCGTAGGCATTAAAGCACCATTAGAAAAAAGGAAAAAAAGAGACAAACGGAACCTTACAACATAACATAGAAATGAAGTAAGCAAGAGGACGCGTGATGATGACGGCGCAGAGATACAACTATTCGTACTCGATGGATGTCGGTGTTGCGTTTGTAAAATTGAAGGCACGATGGCGCGAGGCGTGAACTCGCAATGCTCCGGTGGCTGTGTGCTGCCATGGATGTGTCGCTCGCAGTGTCGCCCAGATTCTAGAGGAAATTAGTTGCATACGATGCCCAAATACGTCTCTTTTATCTTCTGCTGTCTTGACTCTTGGTTTTCTCCTTTAATTTCAATTTGATTTGCAGACTTACATCTAAAGCTCGTATGTATACTACTAGAAGTCTGAATTACTTCTACAAAGGGTAGGTACGTGCTTAGGTCTATTTTTTTTCTTTCTTTTTTTCACGATTACGACGGCGATGCAAACCCTTACAAATTATTAGCATGACATTGAATATACCACAAAAATGGGTCAAGAGGCACCGTTGTTTATTTATGAATACGGGGAGGTATGTTAAAAATAAACTCTCGTAATGCTCTATATGCTCCCTATTTACTATTTCTTCAAAAATTGAAAAATGAGCTTTAAAAAAACCGTCATTTTGTAACATTCGAGGGAGAAAATTTGTGCATTCCTTTTGTACCCGATCCAGGCATGGACTGATTCTTCCTATTATTTGTTCACTTACTTCTACTAATTAAATTTTTCACTGATACTTCTTGTACATTACTATTACGCCCCTCCTAAACAGTCGTCGTATGGTCTGGAGAACCTTGACACTAAATAACTAGAGTGGCTGCCTTATGAAGGGTCTCCGAAACATTTCAGAACATACGCGGAAATATCAACCTTAGCGCAAAGTCCTACGGACCTTCAGTAGCGGGAGCGGGCAGTTGAAGGCAGACGCTCAGTTTTGCACGGGTCAGCACTAAGATACCGTAACGTAGTGATAAGCACTAAAGCCACAGTAGTCACGATCAGATGTCATGGATGTTGGATATTGGAGTCGCGCCGCACAGTGGACCGAGTCCATTGGAAATGTCGGACAAAATGCGGAAACTTAAAAAGCGGAGATACAGAACTCCGTTTTTACCAAAATTTGAGGTTTTCGTTCTATCGCTTTCCTTGTGAAATTAACGTAGCAGCCCTTACAATTTGAAATGTGATGTAAGAAACATCAACATTTTCAGTTTTTACTTTGGAATTTCATGTCCGATCTTTCCCGTTGACTTGATTCACTGTGCGCCGCATCAAACTATATCGGCGTAAATTCGCCTCAAGCAGTCGCGGACAGGTGACAGCGCGCAGGTTCATCATCATGGCAACTCAAATTCAAATCCACGCGGGGATGCCAATAAAATTCTCTATCGACACTGAATCGTCATCAGTGCATTGAAATCAGCAGTAATTTTTAAGCGCTTCATGAAATAGTCGGTACACTGAAAAAACAGCTTTATCATAGCGTTGAGGCCTACACGGTAGATCAGATATAGCGCCAACCACAGAAAGTAGAGCTCCTGGAGGGCTGTAGGGCTGTGCAGCCCTATGGCTGCAGAATCCAGCCCTACAGGTTATAGAGCCCAACCTTACTGCATGCAGTTGGCGCCATTGACCTACAATGTAGATCTCACCACTAAATCTGTTTTTTCAGTGTAGAGCGCTAATGCTCATAAAAGCCATCAAATCCTCGAAATAATTTTTAGGGCTGAACTCTACAGTCTGCAGGTCTGAGTCCTATAGTACCCTGGTGACCCACTCTACACATCACTGCCTGTAGTTGACGTCATTTGACGTACAGTAGTTTACAACTGAGCCCTACAGTTTGCGTCTCAACGCTAAAGCTGTTTTTTCAGAGCACATTCTGTAGATTGAGCGTGGCGAAGACGCAACGGAAACAAATATTGAGTTTAGGTTCGCATTACCATTGAATGACGCAAACATACAAGAATCGGAATTTAAGAAAAACGAGATTTCGAAGTGTCTCATCGTCGAAAAGTCTCTTGAGAGAAATTAAAACTTCATGGAGAGAATCTGAAGATTTCAAGATTTTGGGGGAGCATAATTATGTGTTTTATTACCGTGAGTCTATGCGGGAAAATTACTGGCTCGTAAAATACGGTCAGCGGTTGGGAAAAGTACCACTACATATCGACGGTGAAACTACCAAACCACGTATCTCGTTTGCGGTGTTTAAAAATCTACGCTCACATTTTATTTTTTTGAAGTAGACCAAATCAATATCATTCCTTGAAATTTTCACGGAATTTTCTCCGCACAAAGAGGAAAAATCACAGAAATTTTCAAGACTGAATGTTAAGTAGTTTTTCATTTAAAAAATAAAGTATGACAGGAAGTCTGCGACGTCGCAAACCGAGATACGTGGTTTGGTAGTTTCACCGTCGATATGCGGTGAAGTCATTTCTTCCATCTCTGTGGGTAAAGTAACTAATAAAACTTTGAACGCGGAAAAAACCCGTTCCTTCATTAATAATTACTCAAGAGCTAAATGAGATGCGCATGAAATGAGCCTGAATTTTGGGAAAGTAGTCATTTGAACTGTTCTTTCGTCAAGAAGTATTTCAACAGAAACGGACCAATAGAAGTATGCTAATCGCGATATTTTTGCTTCGATCAAACGGTTAAACCATAGATCTTCAGAGTAGTGAATTGATCGGAAGAAGCGATCACGCTCACACACTGAATCGCTTAAAAGCATCGATTTTACAGGTACCGGTCAAAAATAAAGGGCAGACTCAAGGAACTGTTCCTCCTAAGATTGCTTAATTTAGCCTTTGATTGCCCGGACGAGGGGCAGGGAGGAGGAGCCGAAATCACGCGGATTTAATAGAGCCGCGATACTCCGAAAGACTCGCGATGTGGATGGGACGTTTATAAGTCACACGCGAAGCCCCGGGAACAATTTGAGGAGACCATAAAAGAGCAGTGAGTCCCTTTACGGGTGAGACCCCGCCACTCACCTCGCGGGTGGGACCTAAAAACCTCGGACGCGGGGCGGGAGGGGGCGGGGGCGGGGCGGAAAAATGGAATAAGTAGTGTCCGAATTTTCACAGACAAATCGATTCGAGCGACCCGGGCGGGGGAGGGGTGGGCGTTGCCATGGCGACGCTGCGGGCTGGAGCCGAGACCGGGCGGAGCGGCGGGGCC
>NW_017554646.1:850425-888734 GCF_001854935.1 Bemisia tabaci
GCGAGAGGGCGAAACAGCTGATCCGTGGGGCTGCGGGTCCTGCCGCTGCCCGAGGCCCCTGCCTGGACGTCGTCCTCGAAAATGGAAAGTGGATTCGGCACCCCGCGCCGCTGCCGAGTTTACAGCCCCCGTCACTCACAATGAACCGTGGTTAGGGTTTCCATCTCCTCCACCGCGGCGCTCGTCAAGTATTTCCACGCAATGTAAGTGAGTTAGAAGAAATATCCTGGCAAGTTTTTCAAGTCGTTAAGCTATGGCATTTGGGTGGTAGCACTTTGTGAATTTGTGGTTTTGAGGTTACCAGTAGAGTCCCTTTATACCCAGAGTTAAGACAACTCACTTTTGGTTGGGCTGAAAGTGGCCTAAAAAAAATCAAATTCTGATTGGTTCTCGCTCATGGAGGCCAAAACGAGTGCACCAAGATGGCGGTACCTCGAATGTGAACAAGATTAATGAAAATATTACCTATTTGTGGTTTATCAAGAGTAAATTTTTATTTCCATCGGTCTAAAATGAAAATAGATTAAGAAATTATTCACAAACCAATCTAATTTTCGTTTTAATTGATCAATTTGTTGATGTTGTTGTTTTTGTGTGACAGACATCGCAGGATTCCTGATCCTTATCCCTCAATATCGTTCGTTTGGGTGCACTCGTTTCGGCCTCCATGGCCAGCCAAGGCCGGCTGCCAGTCAGCTGATAATCGAGTTGTCTTAACTCTGGGTATAAAGGGACTCCAGTTACCAGTGCTCGTCACCTTCCGGCCACAGTGCCACGAGCGGCATGCGACGTTTCAAAATTTCCGCCGCCATTTTACTTTTTTTTTTTTACAGAGAAATCCTTGATTAAATGTGTTTGAAAATTTCACTAAATTTTATCGGCAGCACAAAGACAATTCAGTGAACTCATCCGACAGCTTCGTTGAACAATTTCTCTGTAAAAAAATTGGCATGCGACGTTTCAAAATTTGCGCCGCCATTTTACTTTTTTTACGGAAAATGTTTTAATTGACTGTTTGAAAATTTCGTTGAATTTTATTGGGAGCACAAAGAAAATTCAGTGAACTTTTCGGACAGCTTCGTTCAACAATTTCTCCGTAAAAAAAAAAAATAGAATTGCGGCGGACATTTTGAAACGTCGCAAGCCGCTTGTGACACTCTGGCCGGAAGGTGACATGATATGAAATGAAATAAGTCGAAGCTTTTCGGCTATCCTCATTGTCAGGACTATAGCGGAAAAAAATAATGCACAATTGGCATACAAAAACCTCAGCTTATTCAATCAATGAACCAATTTCCGTGTAGATTTCGACTTGATTACTTTCATAGCACTGGCTACCCCAAAACCACAAATTCCTGTTGAAGTTAGACACGTTTAAGGGGTAACAATAGGCAAGACGCGTCTTCATTGAGTAGTTGCTACTCGAACTCCGAAAGAGCATGAAAAAAATGTTTCAACCTCTGCCAATCACTGAAAAATTGTCCGATTTACATTCGGTTGGGACAGTGTGGCTTGTTTTTTTTGCGTAGAATTGAATTCTGAAATAAAAAAGTGGGGGTGCCATTTGAAAAGTTCGATTAACGGGTGGGGCACTCCTCCCGCGGTTTGGGAAAATGTCAAATACGCCAAAAAGTGTCCCCCTCGATATGAACGAACACGTCTTTTACCCTTTTTCGAAATTCCGACGCGTTCGACAGATATTCAACGTGGCTCCTTTTTTGCGAGACACCCTGTTTATTACAATTTTCTGACAAATAAGGCACAAATGGTAAGGCGCTCGATTTTCCTTTTAGCCTTCACATAATGCCCTTTACTTTCTTTCTTGCACAATGCTGACTTAAATGCCCTATCAATGAAGGCAGGAGAATCGACTATAAGTATCGACCCATCTGGACCGTCAGAGGTAAACATTGATGGTCAGAAAGGCGGCCAATACGGTTTTGTTCACAAGGACAATCCGGCCCTGGTTTTTTGTTTTATTAATTTTTGTGAACTATTCTGTAGGTATCATCGTTTGGGGCCGATTAAGTTGTTTTTCATGTGAGGATTGGTGGTTTGGGCCGGGTACAGCGTCGGAGTCTTGTCAGGGAAAATGAACGCCGGTGGAATGCGAGCACTGAAGTGGAAGTCGTTGGAGGAGAGTAGTTTGAAGCAGGCTTGCCAATAACGCGTATACAGTTTATGCGGAGCACACAGAGGAGCCGTCCGTTGGTACATGGCGTCGCGTAGCTCCCGTTTATGGGCTCCACTTTATTAACAGCCTTTGCTCGGGGCGCAACGAGCCCGAGAGGAAAGCGAGGTTGTCGATCGGATTAAACGCCACGACGAGGTGTTTGTCCACTCCACTTGAACATTTTTACCTCTCGGTTAGACTAGTCCCTTTTTACTGAGAGTCAAGACAATGTGAATCCATTTCTGATTGGTTCCCGTATTTTAGGCCTTCACAGTGTCACAAACAGGAATAAAGATTACATTTTCACCGATTGCAAAGATTATAATCTGGAATGGACCAGGGAATTACGGGTTCGGCAAGGAACAAACGGAATGAGAGAAGGAACGGAGAAAGGCATTTGAGAATGGGCCGATCAAAGATTACAAAAAACGTTCAATTATTTCTGTAATCTTTATTCCCATTTGTGACTCCATGAGGGGGTGTTGTCTTGACTCTCAGTATAAAGGGACTCTAGGCTAGACTAGAGTCCCTTTATACCGAGAGTCAAGACAACACCCCCTCATGGAGTCACAAACGGAAGTGACGATCACACAAATTAATAGTTTTTTGTAATCCTTCTCAAATTCCTTTCTCCGTACCTTCTTTCATTCCGTTTGTTCATTGTCAAACCCGTTATTCCCTGGTCCATTCTAGATTATAATCTTTGCAAACGGTGAAAATGTAATCTTCATTCCCGTTTGTGGCACTGTGGAGGCCTAAAATACGGGAATCAATCAGAAGTGGATTCACATTGTCTTGACTCTCAGTATAAAGGGACTCTAGGTTCGACGGAGGCGTAAGAGCCGTTTTATTACTTCTACAGTACTTTTATCTGCAAAGATGAGGCACCGAGGCGAGACAGTCATTGGTCGGACCACTTCAACACAAAAGAAGGAAATACATTGCTGTGTTTTAAACTTTTTTATTTGTTATATCTTTTTGAATGACACTTCTTGACGTTTAGTCTCAAAATTTTGAGGTAAGGGGCGGTCCATAAATTACGTCATCCATTTTTTTCAATTTTTCGACCCCCCCTCGCCGTATTCAACCGGCACCCACTGCTAGACCCCTCCTAAAAATTACGTCATCCTTAGCGTAGCCTCGCTTCCCCCCTTTTTGGGGACAAACGCACAAAATCGATAAAAATCAGTACATATAGTCCCCGGCGTTAGGATCATGGTTAATTTCTTTTATTGGGTATATATGTCGCGAAAAGACATGTGTTTGACTCTCCCTTTTAGGGGAAAACGAAGAAAATCTGTAGACGATAATCCACCGCTAGACCACCCTCCCCCATACTCGGGTGACGTAACTTATGGACGGCTCCGAAGTTCTCGCTCATCTATCAATAAAAAATGTCCTATTGGCAAAACTATCACCTGGGTTCAAGAAAGTATCCCTTGAATTCATATTTTTTGTGTGTGAAAAACAACATTAAGGAATATTTTTGAGACTCGAGAAAAAAAAGTAGTTTCCTTCTAGCTACCCAAAAAATAAGTCCACAAGACACAACAAAAGGCTCACAAGCCATTGCAAAGACAGGGCATGCTGAATACCGATTCGCAAATTACCACACATAAAATCGTGCGCTCCGCCCAATTCGCCTTCAAAACAGGTATTAGGCAAATTGAGCTGCTTCAGAGTTAAAATAGTTGTTTGAAGCGTTGGGTTGCGTTCAATTAACAGACGAAGAAGCTTTCCGATACGCTTAGTTTCAAAGTAAAATTTTGAAGATTTTTTAAAAGACGAAACCAAACTAATTGTGAAACTTTTATGTAAACGCCTGAGTGTAAGGAATAATGCATATAAATCATGGAGACAGGAGGGAAGCAAAGTAGGTTAGGAAAAGAGATGGTGATTTGCGATGACAGAATTCCGGTGGCGGGAGTAAATTCAAGCGGCTTTTGAGTGAGGCTTGTGGCTGGAAAGCTCCACCGACGTTGTCGAATCCCATTAAAAAATCCGCACATCCCACACCGGTGAGAGTAGGCTGGATTATCCGGACTACGTGACAACGAGTCTGGCTCGGGCGTTGCGAGCCGCGAAGACAATTATAAAAAGAAAAGACAAGACACGGCATGGCGATGCGGGCGCGGGGGAGGCGGAGAAGTTGTAAAAAGCGGCCGCGGTGTGTATTGCAAGTGCCGCGGTTTATTAAGGAACGGTGTAGTATGAAGCTGAGGCATTCCAGGTCCCGGCGACGACAACGAAGCAAGCGCCCAAGTTGCGAGCCTCCGGGCTTACAACCCAACCTCCGCCCCCGCGCCCCGGCGCACAGTGGATCGATTCAATGGGCAACGTCGGACAAACTTCGAAAACTTTAAACGCTTAAAACTCCGTTCATACAAAACTTTGAGGTTCTAAAAATGGTTCCATTGGTTTCCTCGTGAAATTTTCTGCATGAAACACCCCTTGAAATTTAAAATTAGAGGAAATAAACATCAAAATTTGCAGTTTTAGTCAAAAATTTCATGTCCGACCTCTGTAGTTGACTCGAACCATTGTGCGACGATGCCGCCTTAACGCATGAAAAACAATTCCGACTAATACCATGCACACTCCTGGATCTTCCTCCAGGGATCCGTTTGCACCTTTCTCTTCCCGTGGATTTTCAGTTACAGCAAAGGCTGTGAGTTTAGGTGTCGCAGAAAAATGGTGAAATCAGGCATTTTGTCAAATGCCTTGGGCAAATACTCAAATATTCATACTTACAATTAGATTGGGATTCTGATTCTTTTCCAAATTTTACACACAATTTAATTCATTTGCTTTTGTAAAAAAAATTCTCTGTAATATTTTGCGTCGTGCAACAGTTTATTAAACGAGTTTTTGCCCCTGGACGAACATTTATCATGAAATTTCCTGCATGTCATAAAACACAGATTTCCTACAATTTCAAAGGAGAGTTCGTAGATTTGATGAGTTATTTTTCCTCAAAAAATTGAAAACTCGTGAACTTTCCGCCATAAATTTACAAAATGAAATTTCCAACAAAACTTCCCTCAAACTCTTTGAAGCAAATTGCTCTGTTACAGTGCCGTTCATAAAATGCGTGAAGCTAAATTTTAGATTTTTTTGGAGGAAAATTTGTACCATTTGACAACAATGCCATGATGCAACACAGCTCATCCAAATTTGGAAGATTTTAAGCGTGAACATAATTGTAAATGTAACGCAGAAAACCCTTGAGAACGAACAGCCGCAGCCAAACGTTGCGCCTTAGAAAACCAAAACGCCTGCAATTTTTGTGTATGCAACACGGACATCCGGAGAACACGAATAGTTGCATCCAGACCTGGCCAATGAAGAAGCCGGAGCGCCTTACAGTCTCTTCCGGTTGTGATATAACGAATGTGTCACTCATTGCACTTATACGTCGTTGTTGCACGGAAAAAGGGCAGTTGAAATATATTTAATCAAATTGAAAAAAGAAATAAGTAAATTACTAGGAAATATACAGGGTTGTTCAAAAGTCACGCACCACTGGCCATAACTTTAGTTCTAATTACGACATCGATTTGCGGTTTAAGACATTTTTCCTCGTATCGAGGGGGAAACTTTTTTAGGCCCTTTCCAGTATTTTATCCCNGGGGGGGGGGGGGGGGGGAAGTGAATTGAAAAGTCTATTCTTCCTCTTCTCCAAATAAATGGAACTCTCGAAACCAGCATCGCAAACTGTGCACGGCAAGCATTATGCAATTTTCTGAGCATTATTTGGAATAGGTTTATTTAATGCAGTTTAATTTTTGCGTTCTTCTTGATATTGGATGGACCCAGGATACCTGGGATTAATAACTGTCCTCAACTATTTGTTTTCGTAAGAAACGCTGCTTCTACTCTCAAATAAAAGCAACCTTCATGAACAACTTTTTTGTTCATGTCTCACGGAGAACTATTTTTATTCAATAAACTAAAAATATTTGCTCTCTGCAGTAAGCATTACTGGGTGCAGACTGTATGCAACTGAAATGAATAATTTTTAAAGCCATCTCTTTCTGAATGTTGCACGGCTCAAGCAAAAAAGGAAGAAAGAGAGTGGAGTAACATCGATGGATAATTGAATAATTACGGGTCTATAGGCATTAAGATTAAGTGTGACAGTTGAAAAGTCCTCGTCGCAGAGTTCCTTCAATTAAGCGATTAGACAACTTTACGACATGAGTGTTCGAATAGTTATCTCTTCTAGATTAGCTTTACACGAATGATACTTGTATTTTCCAAAAGAGGAAGAGTGCCTCATCACACAGATTGTGAGGATAAATTAGACGTATTTCTGCCAAACGGAACTATGTGCATCATGACGTGAACCCTGTTATACATTAATTCTTATGGGTCTCAGGGCTCATGTTTTAATGCACATAGTTCCGTTTAGCATAAATACGTCCAATTGGTGATGAGGGTTAGTAAAACTAATTGTCTCTAAAAAAAACTTTCCAACTTTTAAATGGCATCCTTGGAATGAGTGGCTTAATAGAGGTCAACTGAGATTTAATTTGAAAAGTGTTTAACTAGAGAAGTGTACTTTTGTTCCAGCCAGAATTCTCGATTGCAATGAGTTTAATGCAATAATCACGGACATTCCCGTTGAGTTTGTTTTCGCTAGACATTGTCTATTCATCAATTGAGTAGAACTTATGAGAAAGGGGCTCGATACATGGCCTGTTCATAAAAGCAGATAATATCAATAGCAGAATCATGGGTTCGGAGGATAGCAAAAAAATTTTGTTCCGTTCTGATACGATATCCGCAACTGTTACCCAGACGTATCTTTGACTCAAAAAAAGTAATTCCATATAAGTTATCCATCTACAACAAACGAAAATGCATTACTTCAAAAAATAAAGGCACATACCCATACATTGTCCTTAAGCTGTGAGAGATGCGAGAAAAAGTCAGTACTTGAGACAAATGATACTAACCTGGAACACAAAGAAAACATATTATGTTAACAAAAATACGGTATTTTTTTAAAATACTTTACTTACTATGTTAAAAAAGAGAAAAAAATGGCGGTTGATTTCAGAAAAAATCAGTGGCACCATCGTGTTTTTTGCGAAATTTTACAAAAGATTCAGTATTTAAATCCCAAATCCCTGACACATGCAAGAGTTCCATTACAGGGTAGAACTTTTTCATGAAATGTTTTCGAATTGTATCAGAAAGTCTAGGACTTAGAAGTAGACTGTAAAGACTCCATCGATTTCAGAATTTGAATCCCAAATCCCTGACACATGCAAGAGTTCCATTACAGGGTAGAACTTTTTCATGAAATGTTTTCGAATTGTATCAGAAAGTCTAGGACTTAGAAGTAGACTGTAAAGACTCCATCGATTTCAGAATTTGAATCCCAAATCCCTGACACATGCAAGAACTCCATTACGGGGTAAAACTTTTTCATGAAATGTTTTAGAATCGTATCAGAAAGTCTAGTACTTAGAAGTAGACTGTAAAAACTCCAACGATTGAATCTCTATGATCAAATCCCGAAAGGCGCTGGCTGCTGTGTCGAAATTTTTTCGGACTAGAAGCCGCCAAAAAAGGTATCTACAATCCGGCAACTTTCAAGGTAAACAAGGGCGAAAGAACACCTCATCTCTCGTCCGAAAGCGGCCTCTTCTCTCCTGGCCCGATAAATAAGACGCTACAGTGGGCACTGGTTCAATTAAACGCGGAGAGACAGGAGAGTGGATCTTGCGGGAGAGTACGGAGGCGAGGGGAGGGGTTTCGTTACCTCACGTCCGGTTTGACTTATTAATAGAGAGGTGACGCCTGCCCCTTTTCAAATATATTTCAACCCCCGTCCCCTGTGCTGGTGCGCCCGAGCTGGATGACTCGTGGTATTTTTCCGACGTCCGAAAGACGTCCAATCACAACACAAGATCGGAGAGGAGAGCGAGCGGGGAGTAAATGAAGGGGACTCGTCACTCTCCACCCCCCCCCCTCCTGCCCGCCCGCCCGCCGAATTATTCTCACTCCAGGTCGGCGGATCGCTCATGGGGAGAGGGGGAAGAAAACTTTAGCCAAACTAACGTTAAGCGCCAACAAAATGCGAACAAATTCTCATCAAACCAGAGCTCTCGGTGACTGGTGCTCGCCATCTGGCATCAAGTATCGCCCTGGAAGGATTTTATTCACGGGCTAGCTACGGAAAGTGTCTTCGGTCTACCGAGGAGTGCCAACTTGGCTGACGCAAATGAAGTTTCTGTCACGAAATTGTTTGAGGCAAGAGTCTGTCGTAAGAGTAAACATTTTTGACAATCAGCAGAAACGCAATGGAAAACTACTCTCTTAAGAATATAATTTTACGTGGGCAAGAGGTTTCAAATTGTCGCAGGTTGAAGATTTCTAGTGGTGCTGAAGAAGTCCCCCTCTGATTGTCGATAGGGCTTGTTCTTTAAGGGTAGCCGCTATGAATAGAACCAGCTGTATCCAAAGTAAGAATTGTTCCCGACAAAATATCGAAATCGTCTGCAGTATTTGTTAGGGATCAGCAATTGAAGGAAGGCATATATTGACGGCAAAACTCCCAAATCACGTATCACGTTTAATGTGTTTGAAAATCCTCCAGGTTCTCTACTAAAACAAGCTGGCCAAAAATCAGTTCCTTTGCAGTATACTTTTCAGTGCCTACCTCCAATTGATGAAAATCGAAAAATTCCAAAAATTTAAATATCTCGCCCAAGTTGCGACGAAAATGACAAAAAATGAAAAAATTCCGGATCTTCTGCGGAATTTCCGCACTTTTCCAGTACTTCCAAACCGTCCTAAAAAATCAGTATATTCCCGGACTTTCCGGACTTGTAGACACGCTGTCCTCGCTCCTCTTTTCTTTTTTAAAGGATAGCAAACCAACACCATTCCTTGAAGTTTTATCAAAATCCGCTTTGCACAGAGAAGAAAAATTAAGGAAGTTTTTAAAATTTGACGTTGAGTAGTTCACCATTTAAAATATAGAGGAAGGCAAGAAGTCACCAAAGTCGCAAACCGAGATGCGTGGTTTGGGAGTTAAACCGTTGATTATGTCTAGTTAAATGAAGGTATTCCATGTATTCAATCCGGATACAATTGAGCTATTCTTCAAGGGTGACCCTAAAAATTCATATCCTTGCTTTCAGAAAAAAATTCATTTCATTTTCTTCTGACATTATTGCGAATGTGAGAATACAAATATTATACTCGTACAAAAATTGTTGTCACGAGATGGATCCATCCCGCACTCCAAATATCAATAATCACTCCTTCATTTCAAAAAATTAGAAGCTCAAAAATTTACCAAAAACATGTTTCTAGAAACAAGTTTTCAAACGGAGACGAAACAAATTTATCGTGCCTCAAAGATTCAACACCTGGTGCGTTACGCAATCTGCAATGCTTGGCTCAAGTTGGCTGAAGATTCTATTGGAGGGGGCTCTCGATAATCCCGGTTAGGGACTATGGAGCGGCACGCCTTCAACGGTCGAGCTATACAACCCGCAACGCCGAGTTCCGGCTCATCAAGGGCCCCATTTAACTCGCTCGACGACCTAATCCAATAAACAACCAAATCGAACGGAATAGAGACCCGAGTCGGAACTAAAATATGTTTTATGACGCCCCTTTGCCTCCGCTCCGGACGTCTGCCGGCCCAGGAGCCATTAACCAGTGCTTTGCGATGTATCGATTGATCTGCCATTTGAATCTATGGAAGAGGATCGATTATCAAGGTGTTCGCAACGAACACCTTGATAATCGATTCTTTACTACAGCGTGAAATAGAGGAATATCGATTGTCGACCCTTCTCGCCACGCCAGTGCCATTAACCGGTGGGGAATTAACATGAGGAATACCAGTTCGCCTCCCCGGCCCGGGCCCGGATTAGCATAAATCGCTCTCAGAAATAAATGAGACGGCGTCGTAAAGAAGGGGAACGTCTTCTCATTCATTTCAGTCTGGTTTCCTCTTTCATTTCTTTAATTTTTATAGGCTTGGCAGTCGTCGGCCGTGGAAAACCAGCTGTCGGCAGGGGTGTTTGTTCTTTGCACTCGGGACTGTCAGCTTGACTTCAGCTCCCGACTAATTGTAAAACTGCTACACTAAAAAAAGTATGGTAACATCTACTATAAGTCTACTTGATTTTTTACACAGTGATACTATTTAGTGAAAATAACCAAAATTATGGTATTATTCACCAAAAATCTGGTAATACTTATCATAATATTGTGCACGCTATTATAGAGCCTGGTGGCCTGGTGGGCCTGGTGTGCCTCGTATTACTGAGTCAGAGTATGATAAAATCTATCATATTTTTTTCAGTGTATCTTTTATTAAAGGAAAAATCCTAAACGTTATTTCGGCGTTATACTGCTCACACTCCGAGTAAAATACCTGTGTAATATAGGAATGGTGCAGAAACATACATTGATCACAATTATCCCTCTATCTTAGACCATATCACACCCTCTCATTTTGCTTTCTGTTAATTTGTGATTTCTGGTTAGGTTGAGGCCGATGCTATTATGTTAAGTTCAGTTACATTTACGCATCCCTTCAGTTTTAATTAGGTATTACAATCATTGCTTGGATGGATACTTTTAAAAATGTAATTCCTTTTGCATCTTTGGGTATTCAGCTAGTGTCTAATAATATAATCTCCTGTCATATATTGATAAGTTTATTGAAAGACTGTTAGAGGACTTAAACGTACAAAATTATACCTAAAATAGGACTACGAATCAATTTTCATGTCAGAGTTTAGAACATTACTTGGAAAGTAAAAATAATTACAAATGGTAGGAGCATTTTGTAAACTTTTGAGACGGTTCGGATTTTTTTTTTTTGGGGGGGGGGGGTTAAGTAAGTGTGACACAGAATGACAGGGTTGCACGAGTGTATGTCCGCGTTATACGAAAGCATGATTTGAAATAAGATTTTAGGGGCCAAATCCAGCGCATTGTCTCAAAGATCGTGCAAATCTGTTTGTGTGTTGGAAGAGACCGCGACCTTTTTGGTCAGGGAGAGAAAACTGCTAGAGGTAGAAAAACAAGAAAGATGGTCTGGAGAGGGACCGGAGGGAGGGGTTTTGGAGTCGCAGGGAAAAAAAAGTTGGAGCGCGCCATTAATGGAGTGATGGATGTGTCATTTATGATTCTAATCTTTGCCACTAGAGCGCAGTTGTTTCATTTTTCTTCCCGAATGAAATCATTACCAATTTCCCTCATTATTTCTCACCGCTGTTGAGCGCGAGTGCCAGCGCCCGGGCAAGCTTGCGGCGAGGGATGCGCGCGGGGGAAAGATCGTCGTGACGTCATGGCAACACTGCTCCCGGAGGGGAATAGACGAGCGCCGGGCGAGGTGCCTCGATTTATCATGTTTCTACTCCTGCTATGAGCGCTGCCGCCTTGTCTAGCCTTAATTTCTGTTTTTAAGGCTTTCAGCTTCACACTGGAAAAAAAACCACATTGGATGTAGAGTCCAGACTCTTAAAAACATCGACAAGAAAAAATACTCTTGACTCAATCGGATTTTTACTTAAATCAAGAACCAAGCCCCTTAATTTGAGCGGATTTCCTTTTGATTTAAGCTTAAATCTGATTGAATCAAGAGTATTTTTTCTTGTCGATGTTTTCAAGAGTCTGAATCTGAACTCTGGATCCAATGTGTTTTTTTTTTTCCAGTACAGGCTATCGAACAAATTTTGCTAAAATACGAGTTATGCTCTTCAATTTTTGTAAGATAAAGAGCTAAAACAGTGTAGAAGCATACTTCACCAGTCTAATGGTGCAAAATTTCTTTCGAAAACCGTAGATTAAAGCCAGTTGAGACTTAACACAAGAATTCCAGTTTGATTTGACTAAGCAAGTGCGATATTTGGCATTTAGTCTCATTTTGCTTTAGTTTAGGGTTTCCGGGAGAGATTTCTCACCAACAGACTGAAAGTATGCTTCTACACCGTTAAAGCTCTTCTTTCTTTTAAACGTGATGAGCAAAACTCGTATTTTGGCCGAATTTGTTCGATATAGGTATCGATGCTTGTTCACTTCCTGCTCCTCGATTGTTGAATCGTTATCGAATGACCTTGATCGATATATAGTATTGTTAAGATAGGGATTTATCGATCAGAAGCATTCGATAACGATTCAACAATCGACCCGCTGGGAGGGTTCACCTTAAGAGAGAGGGCAAAAAAGCCTGTCCTAATTGTGAAAGGTGATGTGAGACTTTTTGACGAAATCAGCGAGACGACTGCATTTACCGACCTCTAATTAGATTTGATACATTCCATACTCTTACGGACTGAAAACCTACAATCATCTTTTTACTATGTTCTGCGGTGAATGTTGGATTATATGTGGTTTGAAAAATTGTTCCGAGGCAGGGCTGGATACGAAGAGAGCCGGATAGTAATAATACATCCCGTCACCAATAAGAGGGCACACACTTACAATTTATGGACATAAACAAATTTTAACAACCAGCATTCCAATGTCGCTAACCTTGCAAACATAAACGATCATCTAAACTAGTTTCACTTCTACTTCCAATAAACTATGAATTCAAGACGAAAATTACCGTCGCAAAGTTTACTTTTTGCAAAGAATGTACCCAAGTTGCACAATCCCAGCAACATTGAAATGCTCTTAGTTCCTTTTTGCAAAATACGATCCAATTGGTTGTTGCAGCAACAAATAGTTTCCCACAACCTGCTATGCTCCAGTGACCATGTAAGTTGGCCCGAGCCCTAACTTTTCGGGAAGAATGCCTTTCCCCTACCTGGTTTCTCACTTAATATCCGCCCGAGTTTCGCATATCTTCCGTTTCTCCTCATCGCAGCTTCCGTCAAACCGCAATTGCCTGGAAACTAGGACCGCACATCTTATCTGATAAAATCGTTCGCCGTTTAGACCAATTCTGTGGGGTTAGGCTAGACTAGTCGATGAGTCAACTGTTGATCGAATTTCATTACGTGAACGTAGAAAAAAAATGGGGTAAAAAATCACTAATGTGTGATCAATTTTCAAGGACAATTCTGTAATTTCTCCTACGATTTTAAATAGATTAAAACGCGTAATATCCAAAATCTAAGCTCAGATTCGGATTCCTCGTGAAAAATTGATGAGATTTAATGCATCAAATTTTAGAATAGCGTGAAGGAAAGAGGTTTAATGACGTAAAAAAACACTAATGTGTGATCAATTTTCAAGGACAATTCTGTAATTTCTCTACGATTTTAAATAGATTAAAACTCGTAATATCGAAAATCTAAGCTCAGATTCGGATTCCTCGTGAAAAATTGATGAGATTTTATGCATCATATGTTAGAATAGCGTGAAGGAAAGACGTTTAATGACGTAAAAAAAAACACTAATGTGTGATCAATTTTCAAGGACAATTCTGTAAATTCTCTTACGATTTTAAATAGATTAAAACGCGTAATATCCAAAATATAAGCTCAGATTCAGATTCCTCGTGAAAAATTGATGAGATTTCATGTATCATATGTTAAAATAGCGTGAAGGAAAAAGGTTTAACGACGCGTATAGATTCTGTCATACTACCCCTTTTTGAACTACGCCGCCGCCGCGCCTCGCCGGTCGCCCGAGATGCAACCGAACGGCGCGGCGAGGCGCCGGCCGGCGCTAAGCATTCGGTTTCGTCCCAAGGAATTCCTCACGATAAATTCTTATTCTTCCTCCTCCGCTGACCCACTGAGCAGGAGCACTGCCTATGTTGCCCCGTTGGATTCATATACTCGAATCAGTATGTCTACGTTACGTCTCTTTCCTTCACGCTATGCTCGGGTATGCTACATGAAATTGTATAAATTTTTAACGAGGAATCCGAATCTGAACTTCGATTTTGGGTATCATGTGTTTTAAGTCAAATGTTCCAAATTCGAAAATCTGAAATGACTGACGTGGCTTAAAATGCCATCTCGGTTCCTGTTTAATGGATTCTCCTGAAATTCGGTGTCAGGGTATGATACATGAAATCGCATCGATTTTTTACGAGGAATCCGAATCTGAACTTCGATTTTGGTGATCACGCGTTTTATATCAAAATCTGTCAAAATTCAAAAAATTCAAAATTCGAAAATCCGAAATGGCTTAACATGCTATCTCGGCCCATGTTCGATGGATTTTTCTGAAATCCGGTGTTAGGAGGTATTTTTCGACGGGAAACTCGAATTTTTAGTCAATTTTTTAAAATTCTCAAATTCAAGATGGCGGACGTGGGCTAAAATGCTATCTTGGTTTCTGTTTGTTCGAGTCTTGTGAAACGCGGTATCACAGGGTATTTTTCAACGGAAGACTCGAATTTTTAGTCAATTTTTTAAAATTCTCAACTCCAAAATGTTGGATGTGGCCTAAAATGAGCCCCGGTTCTGGCCTCCGTTTCTGTTCGTTAGAGCTTTGTGAACCAAGGGATCAGGGGTACTTTTCGACGGGAAACTCGAATTTTTAGTCGATTTTTTAAAATTCTCAAATCCAAGATGGCGGACGTGGCCTAAAATGCTATGTCGGCTCCTGTTCGATGGATTTTTTTGAAACTCGGTGTCTGAGGGTATTTTTTGACCGGAAACTCGAATTTTTACTATGTTTAAAAATTCTCAAATCCAAGATGGCGGACGTGGCCTAAAATGCTATGTCGGCTCCTGTTCGATGGATTTATGGCGCCCCCTTCCTACATGCCTACTCTTGTATTTTTGTACAGCCGCAAATTTAGGGTCAAGGGGCGCCTGACCGTCTATGGACCAGGTGGAGTTTTTGTCCTGAAAATTTACCTTTAGACGGCAATTCTCTTCATATTTTGTCTATGGTTTTTATGCCCCCCCCCCTTTCTCGCGGACTCTCTTTTCACTTTTCTTGCCTCCTTTTTCCTTCCATTTCCCCCTTCTTCCTTGCTTTCACTGCCCAACCTTGTTTCCTTTTCCTTTTTTCCCCTTGTCCTTTCTTCCCTTTTTTTCCTCTTCCTTTCCCCCCCCTTTTTTCCCTCTCTTCTTCTTTCGTGGCGCCCCCCAAAGGCTGGCGCCCGTGTGCACCGCACACCCTGCACACGCCCTAAGTCCGGGCCTGAGGAGAATGTCGTCAAAAGCTCAGATTTGCGACAAAAAATCCAGTGAGATGAATGTAATTGTCTGAGATATAAAATCATTAGAGTAACGCGTGACGCATAACTACTTAGGCGCGAAGCACTTCTGTGCTTGAGCCGCGAAGCGATCAGAAAGCGTACCCCCTGTTAAGATAATAGGTCGGTAACGTGTATTGTAGAAGGGGAAGCTATCGGCGATGATTCAAGAGAGCATCGACGGGAAATCAGTATAGCACTTGGAGCGACGGTTTTGTCACTAAATTGAATTAAAGTTCTTTGAAAAATATTGAGCATTGAGCATTTAAAGTGAGTTAAGGACTCGATTCAGCTTTTTTTTTTCTAACACTTCAAATATCCCACGAGGGATAATCTTGCGCTTTACCGTCCCTGAAGTCCCATTCCTCCTCCGTCTCTAATCAAGCCAGCTTCAGATAACTGTTGTGCGAGACCCTCAAACTCGGGTCACCTGACCGGGAATCGAACTCGAGACCTCCTGATCATAGAGCAAGCGCTACAACCACTGCACCATAGGAAACCGACGATTTGGAGAAGTTTGGAAAATTTTACTTGCGTAAGGTTTTGAACACTTCATCAGAATAGCTTTGGCTTTGCTGCTAGAACGACCAAAATGCTGCAAGTGTCTTGAATTAGTAAGTGATCCGTTTTAGCGTAGGGTAACGCAGCCCTATCTACCCCCTCCCGGGCCCGCCACATCCCATCTCGGGCCTTGTTACGAGTTTTAAGGTCCGCGCCCGATGACTGCCACCAACTTCCCCCCCCCTCCCCCCTACTACTTGAAAATGCTTTGTAAAATCATGAAAATTAATAAGGTCGAACAAAGATAAAATGAATGAATGATTATTATATTTGAGGAGAGAAGTTAATTCCCTTTCAAACAAGGATTTGAGCTTTTTGCGAATTTATTAGGGTAAATTTTTCATTTTTCCTCACGGGACAAGGGTTACATGTGAATTCGAAGAAGTGCGGCACGGGCCCAGGTGCCAGGGACCGAGTGCGTGACATTGCATCCACCCTTATCTAACTTCCTAACCTAACCTAACCTAACCTACTTAACCTAATCTAACCTAACCTGACGGCTGGGTGGATGCAACGTCCTGAGTCCCCAGGGACCCAGTATAATTCCCCCCCTTTCCCCTTGTGACCTGCCCCTTTACCCCACTCCCCTATAACGCACCCGTAACGCAGGCTGAGACTCCCTCTCTCCTGAGGAGAGAGCGTTACGTATCCTATGAATAGCCCCTAACAAGGAAGGATCCGACCGATATTCTCCTCTAATTCTGGGTAGAAGGGCTCGGTGGTTCTGTGGATTTGGATGGGGGCGCTTTGACTAGGGGCGGTAACGGGTAACGGGAACCTGCGTTGTCGGAGACTTCCCTGAGGTACTCAAGCCTGGAGCTGACACTCATGAGACGGGCGCGGGGCCGCGCACTCCGCACTCGCGACTGCTTTATTTGTTTGGAGCCTGGCTCCAGATGAGGTCGGGCACGCCTGCAAACGGAAGAATACAAACAAATGAGCCAAGAGTCGTAGTCGCTCCCACCGCCGAGCACCGGATCATCGGATTCTCAGACATTACTCCGCAGCCAGCTCTCGAGAAAAACCTTGTTTTCGTCCATTGTCACAGAATCAAGCAAATAAGTCCGAGGGCTGGAAAGAAAGCCTGCCACAGGGTGTCTAGTTTTTTTTTTTCATTTTGGGAAATCCTGATTTTTCCTAATTTTTGACAGATAAATCCTGATTTCATATTTTTTCCAAATCCTGATCAACACTGAAAAAAAAAAACAGACTGGATCTAGAGTCTAGACTCTTGGAAACATTGACAAGAAAAAATACTCTTGATTCAATCGGATTTTTGCTTGAATCAAAACGAAATCCGCTTAAATTAAGAGGCTTGGTTCTTGATTTAAGCTAAATTCTGATTGAATCAAGAGTACTTTTTCTTGCCGATGTTTTTAAGAGTCTGGACTCTAGATCCAATGTGTTTTTTTTTCCCAGTGAAATCCTGACTTTTTGCGGAGAAAATTAACGGACGGGTAGTGGATAATTAACGGAAAATAAGCGGACGGCCGACTATTCCCGAATCGATTTTACGACCGATTTTCCTTCAAATCCTGATGACATCGGGATTACACCCTGATAGACCTCAAATCCTGATAGAATCGGGAAAATCCTGATGCTGTACACCATGTGCCATGCTAAGGAAAAACGCCGTATGAACATTCGACAGTTGCCAAACTTTCCCAGATTAATCATGTATTTTCAGGTATTATTCAGGTATTTTAGATCAAATTGCGAACATAATCGTCTGAAAAATATGAAGCAAAATATTAAAAAAATGTCCAGTAAATTCAGTTTTTATTGAGGGGAATCTTTCAACGCCTGACGACTCGTACGGCTTTTCCCCTGAACACGGCTTAGTTAGAGTGCCTGTATAAAAATAATGTACGGGCATGTCGGTAATTTTGAGGTAAGGTCATGGAGGGTCCAAAAGGGCAGTCAACCTATAAACTCAAATTAGCCAGAGTGATTGATTATTACAATTATTGCGATCCTTCATTTGTAAATAAATTGCAACGCACGTATTTGACTTGGTTTTTGCATAAATTTACTCATTGATGTGGAAGAACGCTAATTTAACATTCTTGATCATCTTGGTTTGATATTGGAATCTGAGGATTGGGAGTAATCTGTTCTGTTTTAGAAGGTTGGCTGCCCTTTTCGGCCCTGAGAGCTCCATAATTCTACATGTCCAGAAGAAATGAGCTAACTACAACACAACTTGAATGGGTTAATTGCGCAGCATTTGACGCAATAACACCCAGAAATTCCAAAAATTGACCCTTCAACGATAATTCAAAGTATGAGGACGAAAACGGGATGTTTGAGAAAATCGCTATTAAAGTTTGCCAACGCTCTTGCTGGTCTTGGGAACGATTCTCTATAAAAGCTCATAACATCAGTGACAGTGCAAATGACTTGAAGCTTTGAGAGGATTTCTAATAAAATTAAAATCTGCGCCAGCCAGCTGAGATCTGGCAAGCCTAGCTCAAAATGAAAGAAACCGTGGTTTGAGTAAAGGTTAAGTTCAGATGCGTTACCTCTATTACTGTTCAGATTTCTTTTTTTTTAAAGTCATGACGCATTTCTGAAAAAAACCCAAATATCGACCCCAAAAAATCATCTGGAGCAGGAGACCATAATTCCGAAAAAAGTACTTCCGCAAACTATGCTAATCAGTGCTGTTACATCGTGAAATTAACATAAATACTGCCTTCTTCCGCACGCACTATATATGTACACTACAGGAAAGCACGACTGATCGATGCGATGGTTTGGTTATATCATCTCTATATTTTTTTAAACAAACTCTCGTCTGTTTAAGAAAATCGCGGGAATAGCCGCACGAAGTCATCAAATCAAGATAATTCGAGTGTATGAATTGCATCCTCGCCTAAGTTAACTACTCGAAGTGTGGGACATTCGATAACATTAAAATGTCCCACACAATCATGAAATAGGAATTGAATTTTATACTTTTTCCAATACACCTATCGTGGATTCCGGATTGTGTTATAAAAGATATATCTCCTGTCTTCTTTTAAGCAAACTTTTACAAACACAATATCGAGAGTTCATTAAAGATCTGGCAGCCAAGGAACACGCTAATGGGGAAGTTGAAACAATAATTAAAAGTTTCTTCCACTGAATATAATGTAAACCATTAATTCTATCTGGAGCTATAGAAAAAATAGTATGGATTTCCGGATTTTTGTCGTCTGATTTCGCGAGATTTGAGTATCCGGATTCTTCGTGCGGATATTCCCGCGATTTTCTTAAACAGACGAGAGTCTGTTTAAAAAAATATAGAGATGATATAACCAAACCATCGCATCGATCACCCGTGCTTTCCTGCAGTGTACAAATCAAACTATGTAACAACACTGATTAGCATAGTTTGCGGAAGTACTTTTTTCGGAATTATGGTCTCCTGCTCCACATGATCATTGGAAATCATGCTCCAAGAAAGAATACTTTCAACTAAAAAAAACGTCATTTCGCCGCTACTTTGGAGCATTAAACAGAACTATCAAAATTGCTTTGACCAACTCCTCACAAATTATCTTAAGAATATAGGCCCAAGAATAATGAAACTATTGGTGCAAAGATATAGACCTTTTTCTCTTTCGGAAAAATGTTCTCATCGATAGATAAAATGAAGCAGAAAAATTACAATAAAGCAGACAGATTGAGTATACTGTAATCTGGGGATCTGGCGACTCAGTCTATCAAAGCAAGTCGCTTGGCGAAAGAGATTACACACTTTAGAGGCAATCGTTCAGTGCGCACGGAGAGAGGCTCTCTATTCAAGTTCAGGACGTAATTAAGTTCTGGGAGGGGGATGGCTTAAGTTGGCCTTTCACAAACGTCAAGGAAATCTCGGGTCAACAGAAGGGACTGCCGAAAAATTCAACCCCATCTCCGTCGTTTGTAGTTTCAGGCGTGAGAAGCTACTCTCCTTGAATCTGATGCTAATTTCGTGTGTTTGCTAGCTTTCAGTAAGCGCACATGTGCTAAATTGTCGAGCTGTGACAGACGTTTCAGTTGGAGGCTTACATTTTCAAAGTATTTCATACTTACTGTCATTCGTATAGGAAGTTTTAAGGTACATTTTCGTTATAATTTCCAAGCATTATCAAAAAATGTTGTATAAGTAGTACTTCTTAAGTATATTGTTGCATATTGCACTTGTATTGCACTTCTTAAGTAGTTATCGTAATTTACATTCCCAAGCGTATAAATTTGAAATTAGGAACAAAGAGAAAGTTTGGGAGCATGGTGGCGGATCATCTATATTTGTGTGTGTACAGTGTGTTATTTTCTTTTAATTATTTACCAACAAAAAAAATCTTTAGTTCGTTTCAACTCGTCTGCACATTTACAAAAACAATGTTTTTTTATTATTAATATTAACATCTGAGAACGAAATGTAGGAGCCTATCATTTCCCTGTCATTGTGAAGATGCAGAAAAACAGAAACTAACTTAAATGGTAGCCTACGGTTTAATTTGGTGGATGAGTGATGACTTTGATACATTTCTGCTGAAAACCTCTAAACTTTTGCAGTCAGAAAGATACAAATTCCTGGGAATTACAACAATTTTATGATTGAGGTAGGCTTGTATTGTTGTTCAAATTATGTGCGGATAGCATAATATCCTTTTTGCCTGATTTTACTTGTTTGCATTCGTGTATGCGTTTTATTTACATCCAAAATTGATATAAGTTATTATTTCAACAATTGGGAGTTGATTTAAATTTGGTGTCTATTATCAGAGAGAAGCAAGACTTATCACGATATACCTGCTCACGTTTTCTGTATCGATTAAATGTTTAAATGCTTAAATATTGTAAACATTTTTCATTCGGATTTTGACATCAACAATCTATTAAAGCGTCAGAGAAACAAGTAGCACGCGGATCTAAAACGAAAAAGCATTGATTATTTGTTCTACCTAATTTGTGCCCATAGCTACATTAAGTTGCGCGAGTTAGGTTGAAACCCAACTGAGCAACTATTCGAACTCCGAGGTCGGGAAATTGCCTACCTGTCTCGATGAAGGCGCTTCGGGCTACCGCACTGCATCATATTGCATGCAGGAGGGCACGGTTTTAGAATTAGTGATTTTGGGGTAGAGAATGGAGTTATTGTTGTCGATCGTGGTTAAAAGTGTTTTATTCAAGTTTGCACGAAATAAAAAAGACGCTGTTTAGACGGTAACGTTAAAATATGAAAAATTGAATGTAGTTCGTTCAATTGAAAGCACATTGGTAGACATTTATTTTTTGTTTTATAACTTTTCGCATTTTCCATTGAAAAATTGTTCTTTCTATTCCTAAAGCTGATTCTCTACCATGCAACCCGTAGGAATGGAGGAGGAACAAAATGTAGAATAAACGAAATCTAGATTGAATAATGATTTAAGGCAAGCTTGAAGTGATATAAATTGAAATTACTAAAATCTGAGATTCAATACACCGTATTCATACGCTCAATGACCAGCTCGACTGATTCTGAGCCGTAATGGGAATACATTAGAAAGCACGGTGAGAAAGCTAGTCCAAAATGCAGAACTTTTTTTTTTATATGCTATAAAATCCGTACAATATTCCTGACCACCGCGGAGAATGTATCATTCATGAGCAGGGTGCTGAAGTGCTTTCATCTCGAGTTAAACGCTTTGCAATACCTCCTCGGTTTTCTTTTAATAATACTGTAACTTATTTTGCATGTGTGAGTTGTTGGAGGGATTAAAATATAAAATACCGACTTTTCCGACATCAGCAGGTCAATTCTTTCCAAGACATGTCCATTTTCGTATTGAAGTAGGTATCTTAGATCTGATAAGAATTAAATTCTGTGAGTTTGTTAAAAATGAGACCAAAAAGAGAAGGTTTTATCTAGAAAAGTTTTCATGATTTTGTTTTTGCGCCTTTTCTAATGATACGAATAAAGTGTAGCATACCCGACTCTAGTATATGCATTCTTTTAGGGAAAGTTGAACTGAGATTCCAATAAAAAGATAGAGATCTCTCAATTTTTTTTTATTTTTTTTTTTACTTTTACAGTCCCTTCGATAGTTTGGGCCTCTTTAATTCGGAAACCTCAATAATTCGAAGTAAAGGGCTTGTCCCTCGGAAAAATCTCTATAATTCGAGAAAAAAATCAATGTTTGTTGATTGGTCTCCTCGGCAATTCAACATTTTTGAGGCAATTTGATCCGTCTTAATTCGTAGAAAGACGTTCCGCTCCCTCTGTAATTCGAGAAAAAAGCTGTCCTCTCCCTCCCCATTTTGAATCTCTTTAATTCGAAATATTTCAAAGCAGACTCTTTAATCCGAACACTCTTTAAGACGAAACCTCGACCATTCGAACAAATCCCTTTGTCCCTTAAATTTCCGATTATCGAGGGGCTCAAAAAATTTTAACTCAAAAAATAAAACTACCTCCATGCTGCACAAAAAAAAAAAAAAAAAAAAAAAAAAAAAAAAAAAAGTTATCCCAATGATTTTAATTTCAATTAATCCAGGTATGATAATTATTTAAATCTAAATAGTTTATGAAAACATTAATATGTTGAATTAAAGATAGCTTTAGATACGTTTTTAGATTATTAGAATTATAATTTTATTAATATTCTAACTTATTATTTTACGAATATCTAAATTCCAATTTTAGATTTAATGATAGTGTATTTGGAAATTCCTTTTCTATTTTGACCGGATTCCATGGATTACGCGTAGGAGTTGGGCTGATTTCACTCTAACAAAAGCAACCCTTCAATTAGCTGCATAATGAAAAGTTAAGAATAAACCTGCTATAAACTGAATCAACATTGAAAGACCTACCAAAGACCCAACATTCCAAAAGTAGGAGATACACTGGAAAAAAAAACACATTGGATCTAGAGTCCAGACTCTTGAAAACATTGACAAGAAAAAATAATCTTGATTCAATCGGATTTTTGCTTGAATCAAAACGAAATCCGCTTAAATTAAGAGGCTTGGTTCTTGATTTAAGCAAAATTCTGATTGAATCAAGAGTACTTTTTCTTGTCGATGTTTTTAAGAGTCTGGACTCTAGATCCAATGTGTTTTTTTTTTCCAGTGTATAAACTGAATTAACATTGAAAGACCTAACAAAGACCCAAAGTTCCAAAAGAAGGAGATATTAGAAGGTGAACATGCGAGAGCGAATTCGATTGGAACGGCGGCCGGATAAGCTGTGCAAGTGCATTATTAGATAAAATTTAAAAAATTGACACCGGGAATTTGAGAGACCCTCCGTTTTGCCGTAAGCTAAAGCTGAAAGGGAGCCGGGAGCGACCGAGGCCCTAGCCCTAGACGACGGAAGACCGAGCTGCCAACGAAGCGCTTTCAACACGCTGCCTGGGGGCCACCGCGCTGCCGGTGCGCTCCGTCGCCGCGATCCTTCATCCCTAGCGGGTGACTCGGCTGACTTCAGCCCACGCCGGGCGTCTCGCCCCGTAATCCCGTAACACCCCCCCTCGGTCCCCGACCCTGTCCCTGCGCGCNCATCCCCCCCCCTTTGCCCACCCCCCGCGGGCGGAGAGCAAGAGCCTGGCCCGGGATGGATGCCCTCGCGGCTCCCGTTCCGTGCATTCCGTCTCTTTCCTCCAGCGCTGTTGCCGCTTCGCTCCTGAAAATCCGGATTCCCCCGTCCGCCCGCCGAGGGGTTCCCGGTGGGCCGACAAAGCTGTGCTCCAGTTTCCCGAACAGGAGCACTGGCACACGCCCCTACACCCTTCCCCCGCGCGATTCCAGCGGGTTGCCACGCCGCCGAAAATCCCGCGCGCGCTTCGCGGGCTACGTGAGAGAGGACTTTCTCGGCGAATGAACATGTTGCCTGTCATGACCTTCTTTTCCGGCTTCGGCTTGAGGGTGGATTTTCACGTGCGAAAATTACGACGGTCGCATATTGGAAGATTTTAAGGGGTAAGATTTTAAAGAAACTACGAACGAGTTGCCACGATGCCGAAAATCCCGTGCGCGTTTCGGGGGCTACGTGAGAGAATACTTTCGCGGCGAATGAACATGTTGCCTGTCATGACCTTCTTTTTCGGCTTCGGCTTGAGGGTGGGTTTTCACGTGATTTCGCGTGCGGAAATTACGACGGTCGCATTTTACAGGATTTTGAGGGGTACGATTTTAAAGCAGCTACGAACAAGCAGATATGGGGCAATACAAACATCCATAGTTGTTGTAACTGCCGCATAAAACGTCGTCTCTCAAACTAAGGAACGTGACTTATTCCAGGGTTGCAAAAGTACCTTAGACAGTTAAGTTTTTACGTTAATATGATATTCAAGTTCTTTCTGTCCAAAATTTGGTAGAATTTTAAGCATGTAATCATAGGAGAAGTCGCCGAAATTTTCTGATGAAATTGTTCAGCAGTTTCCTCGACAAAATTATATTTGCGAGTTATAATTTTACAAAGTTGAAATGTAAATGAGATATTTTGTGTGTTTAATTGCGAAAATACGAAGTTTGTCACGAGAAAAACGCCGTCTATTGATTCGTTCTGAGATAACTACGCTAAATATGCGGATTAGATTTGGAAGAATGTTTGCAGTATGCAAGTGCACAGTATCAAAGAAGACCTTGTCTACCCTATTTGGGCAAGTAAATACGCATGCAGTTCCTGAGATTTTATGAGAATGTGTGGAGGAAAAAACGTTACTTGCAATATGGTTTCACAAAATTGCAAAAATATATTTGCAATAGAAGTAAACAGAGTCTCATTTCAAAATCAAAACTTGACCACTTACATCATTTCCTTAAAATCGCCCGACTAAAAGTTGATTCAAAACGACCTACGCAGGAAAATTTGTCACGATAAGCTGACTTAAAACGATTCTAAGTCTATCGGCAATGCTCTTTTGCATTAATTTTTTCTATATCTAACATAAGTAAAATGTTGATAGAACAAAGAAGCAGCCTTTTGCTTAAAGGTAAAAACTTGAACTGTCGAAGAAACCAAAGATATAAAAGATATCTTTGATTAAAAAGTATCATTACATTTTGTCTAGGGCTTCTATAAGCAGTACAATGTTTGTTATCCTTCTTGTAAAGGGTTCCCTTCGTACGGTCGGTTCATCCTGATCGGGTTGTCAATTTCAAGGATTTTTTTGGATCAGCAAAATGATGGGAGAAATGTTAAAATACCTGAAACTTGTTACAAATCTTCGAGCGAGGTCGAGCACTTAAAAGAAATATTTGTACTTCCTGAACTGCTTGAAATACTGATCAAAAGTTTAACTTGTATTAAAATATTCTGAGTTACATTAAATTGTGTCACGACAAGGAAACTCCCACCGTCGCTTCAAAATCGATGGAATTTTTATTCCTGGCTTGTTTGAATATTAGTACACTCGGTCACACGGTATAAGCAGCGGAGCATTGCCAGTTCAGAGTTCACGCCTCACGCCAAAACGCCTTCAATTTTGCAGATACCACACGGACATCCATCGAGTACGAATATTTGTATCTCTGCGCCGTCGTCAACGCGTGCATTTCCTTGCTCTCTATTTACATGTTGTGTTGGTTCCGTTCGTCTTAATTTTATAGTGGTGCATCAAAGGCTACGTGAACGACACAGCTGAAGAAAAGAGAGACGTAATCGGGTCTCGTTTTTAAAATTTTCTTCCGAATGTGAGCGACACCTCATTTACAGCATGTGCACAGCGGAGCTTTGAGAGCTCACGCCTCACGCCAGTTTTGCAAATGAAGCAAGGACATACATCAGGCACGATTAGTTCTATCTCTGCGTCGTCATCAACGCGAGGTGAGGCGTCTATTACTTTAGAAACTTGAGAAAAAATAAGGTTAAGTTTGGTGAAAATATGTCATGATGTGTCCGAATCAATACCAATTTTGATGGAAAGAAAAAAAATGTTTAGAAATCCCTCTAAAAATTTGTACTCTGGAGAGAGTTGTATTGTGTCAGGGAATTTTCGGTTTTTTTGACGATTACCGACCACCTTTAGAGATTTCAAGCCGGATCAAATTGACTCAACTATCTCCTCTGGGGGAGTTAAAAATGGAGGATGAGATGGGGGGGGGGGGGGTAGCGAGAGAGCGCCAGTTTTTTACCAACGGAAAATAAATTTTAAAGAAAAAAGAGTTTTTACCTTTAAAACATAAAATTATCATAGATAATAGTTCAAAAACTATCAGGACCAATGTATTTAAATATGAGTCAATTCGACCCGACTTAGGACTTCGCGTAAAAAAAGACTTGGGCATCTAAGGGTAAATCTCAAAAGTACCACACGAAAATTTCCATTATAGTTTTCTAGATAAATGTCTAAGAACATTTTACTTCGCGACTGTGACGATTTTACCTGACGGTTGATTTCTGATTCAGTACCATTCTGAATGGAGTTTTCCGGGCACTGAAGCAGTTTCTCTGCACCGCATGTAAGGTTCAATATGAAAGAGTTTCAGCAAAACCAAAAAAATAATCTCATCAGAAGCGCCTCTATAAATACGGCTCATTTAAAAGCCTCTAACTTCACATAGCTTAAACTAATCGCAGATTGCATTAATCTTCAGCGTTTTTCCGCAGCAGCAACATAGCTTTTCGAGAGATGCACTTTAGTTAAAAATTGCGTTTGGTCCCTCTATGATAAGCTGGAAAGATATTACGAGCTAAAAATTTCAGGATTTTTAGCACATGAAAGAGTAAATTAACTACAAAGAATGAGAGAGTCTAAAAAAGGAGAATAATACAAATATCCGTCCTGTCCACTGTTTTTCATTCGCCATTTTAGGCCAAGGAAGGAGGGATTGCCAAATTTCCTCTATTTATTGGGTTAAAATCAAGTTTTTACTTTTCAACCTATTTGTTGTTTTCAGACTGGAGGACAAATGGCGGAATTAAAGCCATGATTGAGAAAAGGCATTCCTTTTTCAGCGTCTCTTACAGTTGGATTGCATTTTGCAAAAAGGAACCACTAGCATTGCAATGATGCTAAGATTGTGCAACTTCATCTTTTGCAATAAAATTGCGGAAATCGTGAAAACTTTAAAATTTAGATGGTAATTTTTGTCTTAAATTTACAGTTTTTAGCGAGTAAAATAGAAACTATTGATGGATAAGCGGGTTTTTCCTCCAAGACAAAAGAAGTTGCACAATCTTAGCAACATTGCAATGCTAGTGGTTCCTTTTTGCAAAATGCAATCCAGATGATGTTCTGTTTCTTCATGGCTGCGATGAAACGTATCTCCGCGCCGACAAGGCGGAGTTATCGATATTTCCAGCAATCAATAGCCATCAGCTATCGATATTTCCCCATTCGAAGCCATGGTGAACAGTACAGGACAGATATTTGCATTCTTCTCCTTTTTTAAAGTCTCTCATTCTTTGTACTTACAATTTACGTCGCTCGTAATATTTTTCAAGCTTATTATAGAGAGACCAAAAGTCATTTTTAACTGAAATATAATGACACCTTGATAATCGATCCTTTTCGATAGGTTAAATGGGGGATCAATCGATGCATCGCAAAGCGCGACACGCCTCTGCTTTTCTGGTCTGGGAGGAGAGCGGCGCTCGATAGAGCATCTCTTATCAAGACGAATGACACGGCAGAACGCGGCCCGTAGACCGACGGCGGGAAATCGTTCAAATAACAGATCAATAAAACCTGCTGAAATTTTCACTTCCTTAACGCCCCCGCCCACCGCCCGCCGCCTCCCTCAGATTGTTTTTTCGGCATCTTCTTTTGTTTTCCGCCCCCGCATCAATCTTCCCCGAGAGCCAACTTTCCTCCCTGAGAGGGAAAAGTTATGCTTTGACGGAATTGGAAACGTGCTCTCCTGAGTTACGCTTATTATGATGATTTTTTCACCTCTTCCACTATTCACGGAGAAAAAAACCTCGTGCGTGGGACCCGAAGTTTAGGTCATATGGATCTCTGAAGTTTTCGGATTGAGCATCTAAACACTTTAGGTCTGTCAACGACTCTCCGCCTGTCCCGTCTCACGCCCAGCCATTGGTCAATGACGTCACACCTAAGCTGAACGGTGATTGGGGGAGGCGATGAGCCGGATGACGCCGCGAGTATTGTGGAGTTCTTCTCACTTTTTAGGCCATCTTTTTGAAACGTTTTATCTCGAAAGGATGCTGTCACGGCATCTAGTCTTTTTATCCATTTCCATCGGCCACATTTGTATTTTCTATATTCAGAATATATCACCTTCGTTTCTCGCATCTCCAGTTGTGCTTTTTTTGAACGCCCAGTTTTCCTTATTTTGCACGCCGCTCTCCCGAATGATCGCTTAGCGCGACGCCCACATTGACAAGGTCTAGCTGTCGAGGTTCGGATTACACATCTGAAACTTCAGTTCTTACATCTGAAGTACTTCAGATGTGAGAACCGAAGTTTTTCGGATGTGGGAACCGAAGTTTTTCGGATGTGAAAACCGAAGTACTTCAGATGTAAGAACTGAAGTTTCAGATGTGTGATCCAAACCTCGGCAGCTGGACCTAAAGTGTTCAGATGCTCAATCCGAAAACTTCAGAGATCCATATGACCTAAACTTCGGGTCCCACGCACGAAATTTTTTTCTCCGTGTTCGTAGCCGCTGAAGGGTGTTTATTGGTACTAAGATAGTATATAGGAAAACGAACCACTTTATTCCCCTCTTATGGTGACAAAAATTTAGGGGGAAAAGCCTCGACCGAAATTTATTTGTACCCTCCAACCTCGGTTTGGAAAGAATTTGTACCAAATTTCTTATTGCAGATTCCATCGTGAATGAAAAATCTACTGTTTAATAACTTTCTTGACCAGTTTGTTGGCAGGATTTATAGCAAAATACTTAATCTTTTTGAAAAAGGTTACAGATGTCCTTCATTTGAAGAGATCGATGAGATGAGCTCTTTAAAATTGGAATAGTTGTAATCGGCAAATGGTCACAAGGGGTACAGTAAATTGAGCAAATGTATTAAGGGTCGAATCTAGAGAGCAGCTTGTCAAAAATATTAAAAGTCTGATATTCCTTTGTTATTGCTGCGGTCCTAATTGCGTCGAGGGTCTTAGGGCTTTGAACAACTAGGTCAAAGTTTTCTAAAATAAAGAAGTCAGAAAACCAGACTTAAATAATCATGTTGAAACAATGTTAAACAAACAGTCCAAAAAAAAAAAAAAATAGTATGGCGATTGAACTTGTGTAAGAGAAAGATTGATAACGGCTTACACGATACTGCTTTTCAGGGTAAGTTTTCTTACAATCCTCCCTCGGTAAATCTGGTAGCTGCAAACTGATCGTGAGAAAACAAAGAGACGCAGGCCCGGTGAGTTTGAAAAATTACGTTACGAATTACGCAAATTTTGCGTTCAGGAGTGAGTTTTTGCCAAACTTGATGTGTTCAACGTGACTTTCGTGGGATTGAACCATTGTAGCGTTTGCTTGATCGGCTGTATATCTTGTGTGCAAGAACGACCCATTGGTCACAATGAATGGTAATGTGTAAGTGAATGAGTATGAGTAAAGAAGTTTTTCTTACCTGGCAATGGCGGCAGTCGAAATTGACAGAATACGTATGCTGGCAGTCGTAGCGGCGGAGGATCTCGTTGTAGCGGCAGACGAGGTCGGACGCCAGGCGATCGAGCTCCAAGAGGTGCTGGAGGTGGCGGATACAGCGGGCGCGGTCGGCCAGTACGGCGGCGGAGAGGCCGCCAAGAACGGAGTGCTCGCAGCAGTACGGGAGCCGGAGGCGGGCGGCGGCCTCCTCGCCAGCAGTGCAGGCCGCCTCCAACGCCGCCGGGTGGACGTATCCAAGGCACTGGGGTCGCGATCCGTTGCCCGAGGGGGCGGACTGGCCTGTGCAGGCCGGCGGGCAGCCGGGCGGGCCGGGCCCCTCAGAGATGGTGGCGCGTGTCGGGGGGCACTGCCCGGGCGGAGGCTCGCGCGCCTCTAGGTCGCAGCGCCGCAGCGGCGACAGGTTGAGGCTCGGGGACGGAGGCGGGGGCGGGGTCGTCAGGGAAGGGGGCAGCGTCGTCGGGGGGTNGGGGTGGGGTGGTGCAGGGGCGCGCTGGAGGGGCCGGCCGGAGAAGGGGAGGGCGACGTGAGCATTGATGTCATGATGTGGAGTAGAAGCAGCCATGCCGGGGCCCAGGGCCGGTCGCCAAAGGGCATTGTCCGATCACGCGATTAGGGTCCCAGCTTCCCTGGCACGAGCGGCGCATCGCTGCTGGTCCCTGCAACAAACAAAACAAAACCAGTTAGCCAGTTATCATATCAATTTTTTGCACATTAATGCCCTCTCCACAGCGCTCTCTGGCGCTCTGCGACATCCAACCGACGCAAATCCATATTCCTCCAAAGTCTCTCTGAGATCTGGCTTATTCGCTCAATTCTTCCTCCACCCAGTTTTGCCGCCCTTTTACTGGGCACCTGTTCGTCTCCTCCCCTGCAGAATGTAGCGCTTCGGACCATCACGTGTTGATCGGAGCGGGATAGCTCAGTTCTAACCTCTACCTCACTTACCTGTCTATTTGCGAGCGTGGATGTTGATAGGGGAGGCCCGACCCCTCAGAGGACTAGCAAACTTCCCTCCCCCATCGTGCCAATAGGCTGATAAGGGGGTAGGGATTTGGACTGCATTATCCCCTTCTGGTCTATGCGTGATGGTCCCAAGAATCAAAGAGGGTAGAACTTTGGCGCTAAAATGGACGAGTTTAAACTTCAAAAGTATTATACTTTTGTTCTTTGAATTTTTTAATGTCATAGTGTTGAAGAAAGGGTCAAAAGCCAGTCTCCACTGAGAACAGGTTACTTAGGCGAATTGGTTTACATTTTTGATGCATCAAGCACCAAAGTGCTCTGATAAGATTTACGATACGATTTAATAAGTAATGTATGCTTCAAATTGCAAATCTGCTGGCTATACCGCACATTATGTATGGACAGAGGACGCTAACGCAATTTAATTAACCTATACTCAAGGGACGTCTAGTAACTCTTACTTCCAGCCTCATTGTCATTTCCATCCAAATCATCAACATTTCAAAATCAAGAGATATTTCGCTCGAGATGCACCCTCAGGTCTGCTTAAACGCCAACCTAATCCATGCTTTTGTGTCTGCATACGACGCGCGTTCATTTGTCTCGCGCTCCGCGTCTCCCGCCGAGAATGAGCTCGGCTCCCGCCGTCCTCATTTGCATTCAAAATACTCGCGTTTACCTGCATTCGTAAACAGCTCAGCTCGGATAAAGGGCCGTAAAATACTGGGCGATATTTTGAAGATGAGTCCGTCGCGATAACGAGAATTCAATTACATGATGACTAAAAATAAACTGCCGGTAGGTGCGTAAGTGTTAATGGATCGGCTGCAAACTTTCGCCACGGGGAAGAGAAGAGTTTCCTCGCGAGGGAAGTGACTGAAAAATTACGATGAGCACGACTGAAAGTTTGGAATTTTACTCCTAGCTTCACAATGTGCGTGAGAAATTTACGTACTATGATCTCCTTGCTTCAGAAAGTATGTTTTACGGATGAGGAATTATATGACACACATAAATCACCTGTTTTTTTTTTACGTCTGATCACCGTACTGCCTTGCTAAGGAAAAACGCCGTATGGATCTTCAGGCGTTGCCAAATATCCTCTGATAAAACACGAATTTCCTGGTGAACATAAGAATATTTTTCTTCCAATTTGTAAAATAATTTCGTTCGCAATTCCACCTAAAGATTCTGACTGAAAATTTAAAGGAAGAATATTCAAAACTTTCCTCGAAAATAAACATTTTATCGAAGGAAAGGCAACTCTCGAATGTTCATACGGCGTTCTTCCTTAGCACGGCAGCGTAGCATACTGAAACATTCTGCCGTGCTGAGGAAAAAAGCCGTATGCATATGCGATTGTTGCCAAATTTCCTCTCAGAAAATATCCATTTTCGAAGAAAGTTATGAATATTTTCCCTTGCAATTTTCAGACTTTTTAGATCGAATTTCGAATAAAATTCTCCAAAAAAATCGGATGAGAAATATTCAAAAATTTTCCAGAAGATTCGTTGTTTTTGAAAGGAAATCTGGCAACGTCTGATGGCTCATACGGCGTTCTTCCGTAGCACGACAGCACGGTTACGAGAGCTGAGTCAGCTCCGGATAAATGAGATCGAATTTGCACTTATCATTTGAGCACTTATCATTGTTCTCAAAAATATAGACAGTAATGGTAAGTATTATTGACGTTTGGCCTTGCCAACTTGACGCTGAACTGAATTCGATCTCGCTTCAGTGCAACCGACTCCGACGAAAAGAAAAGGGGGAAAGAGACTGATTTTCAACATCCGCGGGTATATGTTTAGCGGTCGCCTACCTACCAGCCTACCCTCATCACTCAAAACAACAATGTTAACGTCAATTTTTCGCAGCCCATTTAATGCACATTCTACGTTGCCGAATTCTTGAATTAAGGGAAACAGAAGACGAGGATCATCTCCGTCCTTTTTCATGAGAATAAACGAAGAACTTTGAACGAACGAACTTCTTAAAAGACAGCTAGAAGTAGTTGAAGGAAGCATAGATCTTCGAGGCAAAACCTTCACTACTTAAACTTCAAACTTGAATTTTGTTGTGAAGAATAAATATATAATTTATAAAGTATATTTGTTAAAGCTCCATATGCGCATATGGAACATGTTGGGGTTTTCGGGAACCCAGTTAAACAATATGGTCACATTCGCAAAAATGTGGACTATAAAACGTTTTGTTTCCTCAAGTCCACCATTTTTGCTCGAAGTATTTTCACTTTTAATCATGCATTTTGTAGGACTTCTTGTATAAAGTTACTCCAAACCCAGTTTACCAAAAGTTTTCCATCAGATAGCTATGCTCTTCTTAAGAAAACCTAATTTGGATGCAGGGTTTCTCAACGCTGTCAAATTTTTCCTCAAATTTGAACCTCCTTTTATTTTTTTCTCTTTTGTTTCAATTTCCTCTCACGGGTCATATTTTGGGTCCTCGTAAATCGAATGGTAAAACTTTAATTGGGTAAACGACTGATTCATCGATAGCTCATGAACACTAGAGTCACACCGCTGAAAATTTTCGTCGAGCAGCATAACATCAAACAAAAATTATAGGATATAAGTTGGAAGGCCTAAAAATGAGGAAATTCCTAACAATTTCACTCTTTAAAGCCATTTTGTACTCATAAGTATCAACAATTCATCACAAAAACCCCGTTACTTCAGATTACTCTTTTGACTTTTAAGGCTATGTTTACATGTTGAACCAATCAATATTGATACAGTCTCACCTGTGGGCTGATTGATGAACTTGATAAACAAATCTATAGACAAATAAGACATAGGGAGTATGGAGCAATCCTATTGGTTGAAATGGGTGGTTCCTATGGACTAAGGGAGAAAATGGTGGATTTCCTTTAGGATCTCTCGTGGGTTGCTATTTGTTAGTCTATTACTTACCTCCTTTGTCCAAGGCAACCACTCACTACCACCAATAGGATCCCTCCATATCCCTTTGGTCTTCTTTGTCCATAGCTTTGTCTATCAATTTCAACGATCAGCCGACTTTTGAGACTGTGTGTACATGTTGAACCAATTAATATCGATACAATGTCACCTGTGGTCTGATTGATGAACTTGATAAACAAAGCTATAGACAAATAAGACATAGGGGGTATGGAGCAATCTTATTGGTTGAAATGGTTGGTTCATATAGACTAAGGGAGAAAATAGTGGACCAACTCTAGGGTCTCTCGTGGGTACAACCACTCACTACCACCAATAGGATCCCTCCATATACCTTTTGTCCTCTTTGTCCATAGCTTTTTCTATCAACTTCAACAATCAGCCCGCTGTTTGGTGTATCGAATACGGTCCATTTGAGTAAATCTCCCGAGGGCGCTTGCATAAAGGAGATATTGCGCGGTGAATATGGCAAGGCGATCTGCTGTGTTCTCAAGGGTTTGAGCGCTGGTGAAGAGCCCGATCGAGCTCTAATGCGAGCTGAAAGGCTTCACTTCACTCATTTTTCTCTTCCCGGCCCCGATTCTTGAGAGGCCCATGCTCCAAAGCTCCTTGTCTTCTCGCCACACAAACCGAGATCGGAGATTGTTGCCGCTAGCTGAGGCGGCTAACGACATCTAATCTAACTCCCGTGGTCGCCGCGCCACGTTACAGGCCAAAGATCGCGAATAACGAACTCGAGGCATCCTCTGAGCGCGCGGGAAAAACCGTCATCACCAATTATTCACACTATCTGAATGTGTTGGGAAAGCTTTGACGCGGACCGTCGCTGGAGGTAGTGACCGACAAAGATCGGAGACCACCTATTTGGATGTCCTGGTATAGACGCTATTAGTGGCGCGTCATCATAGGGATTCTCCATAGTATCGAATTGGATCCAAACAATAACATTGGCATGACCTCTTTCAATGCTACTAATGCGAAAATATTGATATATATCGCGTTTCTGTGACGTGGCACTAAAAACGTCTATAGGAACGGATTGACCTCATCTCTTCAGACCAACATCAGATTCTTACCACACAAATTCATCCTAACCATAAAGTCTGGGCTATCTCTTCTATGATCCAGGTATTCTCCCTCCAAAAAGAACATATTTGTACAATTCGAGCTATTTTGATCTCATAGTCCCCCTTGAGGAAATTTTACTAATTATAATGCTAACATTCGCTCCTTGAAACATTTTTGACTGAGCTTTTAGCAAAACGAATGTAAAATAATGGTGCCTACGTAAACATTAGACAGGCTCATAGAATAAAGTCAATTGAATTTTTGTACTTAAAAAAACGGACTAACTTTCACCGTTGAAACTTACATGATAGATTGAATGCATCAGATAGGTTTATCTATGAAGACGAATATGAGGTATCTATAATTTTGTCGGAGGAGAGGGAAATACGTGGACTAACGAGAGAAATATCGCTACAAAATAAGAAAGGCCGTGGAACCCATTGTAAGGTAATTTGCGAAAAAAGGATTATATGGAACAAGGAACGAATTAAAGATCTGAAGATTGAAATATACATGATATAGTGTGTCACGAGACCTAATTTCCATCAAGAGAGCTCTACTACAAATTATAAGATAGTACAAGCGCGTATAGCAATTATACAAAAAAGAAGCCCAAAAAGACAGATCCAAGTGGATCCGAGATCTATTAATCGTAAAAAAAATTTCTATCGGAACCAAATTGAAGAAGTACTGAACTTAATTAACATACTATATAAAGAATCACCTGACTAAAACATTAAAAGAACAACAGAAAAATATTACATGCAAGGCCGAATTTAGGGGGTGGCCATATGGGCCGCGGCCCATGGCGGAAAATTTAGGGGGGCAGCAAATTTTGCAATTTTTTTGACCGTAGGTATTAAAAAAAATCGGATTCAGAAAAAGAATTTCAAACGAGAAAAGGCGACAAAATCTCTCATGTCCTGAGAGTACAGTAATTTCTAATTTTGTCGTCTTTCGATGATACAAGAGACAGCACCTTAAATTAGTCCAGTTGAGAGAGAAACCAAACACGCAATTTGGTATGGAGGGGCGCGGCGCAGAGAGCAATGATGACGAGGACTTGAGAAGAAAAGGAGATGCCCTCGGTGCGACGGTTGGCATGTAACACATGTTAGCGCCTACAAGACTGAATTAATACTTCACGCATTGCATCAAACACAGTGCAGTCAGCATCGCGCAGCGGTCGGCGTGAAACGCATAGCGCTTACAAGACTGAAGGGATACTTCAAGCATTGCGCCAAATACAGTGCCAACGGTCAGTGCGGTGCGGTACGGCGACGGAAGTTAAAATTATTAAACCACATTTATATTTGTTCTTTCATCATTTTTTCGTTCATTTCTCATAAATGGAAGGCCTTGACCACACAGAGATAGGTTTACGGAACCTAATTTTCGCGCAAAGTTCCTTTAACTTTTGCGAGTAGTACTGACCGGGCTTTCGCAAAAAAACATGTCCAACACGAGTAAACGCGTCTTATGCATCTCTCCCTCTCCGGCGCACGTTCACTTGATGGTTTTTACTGATGTTTCAAAACGAATGAGAGGGGAGCGGCAAAATATAAGCGGCCCATAGGCGGCAAGTAAGTACATCCGCGGCCCTGATTACATGTACTCATATGATGCAAAAATCAATCAGAAACAACCCTTCCCCGCAACCGCATATTCAAAGCTTCAACGTCAAATATCTGACATTACACGTTTCAATTATCGATCAATGCAGCATTGGAGCGTAGATAGCAGCCAATTACTCGAATAACGGCGCTCAGTGGATTGAGTAAATGGGAGAAGTCAAATAAAATTCAAAACTCTATTATTACAAAGTGTAGAAGTCTGAAAAGCGGTACCATTGGTTTTCTAGTATAATTCACTTGAGGTAGCACCCCTCAAACTTAAAAATCTTACGAAATGAACATTTAAATTTTCAGTTTTAGGCAAAAAATTCATGTCCGGTCTCTCTTATTGACTCGCTCAACTGGGCGGCGCCCAGTGGAACGAACTAATAGAAGAGGTCGGACATGAAATTGTTTGTTAAAAATTCAAAATTTAATGTTCACTTCGTAAGATTTTTAAGTTCGAGGGGTGCTATCTCAAGTGAATTATACGAGAAATCCAATGGTATCGTTTTTCAGACTTTCACATTTGGTAATAATAGAGTTTTGAGCTTTTGGAGTTTCTAAATTTTATTCGACTTCTCCCATTTCCTTCGTTAAAAATTCAAATTGCAATGTTTATCTCATCACGAATACCATTTCCAAGGGTGTTTCTGCAAGAAAATTCCACGGAAAAACCAACATAGCAACTCTTAACTTTTTAGTTTCATTTGCAAAAATATAAGCTTTTAAAGTTGCCAGATTTTGTCCGGCCTCTCCTATCGACTCGATCAACTGGGCGGCGTTCGGTGGATATCCGCGAGGGCCGCCAAAAGTGGGAAAAAAGTATTTAGGCACGTTGCGTGCGTCGCGTCGCGGTCGGGGACAAAAGGACGCAAAGCGTGACATTTGAATTGGCGTGGGCCGCGGGTTGCATTGCGGGCAAATTGAAGGGGAACGAGTTAAGTGAAGGTGGCTCCCCGGAGACGCGACGGAGGCCGGAGTAGCCGTGTTAAGCGGTCGAGCAGAGCCGCACGTGTGGGCGGGTCGAGAGTGTTAAAGCGACCACAGCACTGATGAATGACAGCTGTTTTCAATCCGCCCATCTGAGGCCCCCGGGCCCTCGCCCGCTCGATAATTTACTACTATGTGATGAACAGTTCAACGCTCGTCCACTTCCCGGGTGTTTGCACCGCCGCAACCTGAGTATTGCCCGTTTCCACGGCTCATCCGGTTCAGCTCAAGACGGATCCGAATGCGAGATCACTCTTGTTCGAGTGGTTTTGTGGTCTAACTGTCGTGCGATACATTGAATCGATTAGACAAATTTCGATTTTTGTATACAAAATTTTAAAAAAAGAAGAAACGTGAAGCACCTGTTCAAGCGTTTAAAGAATCATTTATCACGAAAAAATGCAACCTGATCCGATTTCCACGGCTCATCCGGTTCAGCTCAAGACGGATCCGAATGCGAGATCACTCTTGTTCGAGTGGTTTTGTGGTCTAACTGTCGTGCGATACATTGAATCGATTAGACAAATTTCGATTTTTGTATACAAAATTTTAAAAAAAGAAGAAAAGTGAAGCACCTGTTCAAGCGTTTAAAGAATCATTTATCACAAAAAAATGCAACCTGATCCGATTTCCACGGCTCATCCGGTTCAGCTCAAGACGGATCCGAATGCGAGATCACTCTTATACAAGTGGTTTTGTGGTCTAACTGCGTGTGATACATCGCATCGATTAGGCAAATGCCGATTTCTATAAAAAAAAAAATTAAAAAAAATAAGGAAAGCCCTAATGCAAGCGTTTAAAGAATCATTGACCACGAAAAAATACAACCTGAGTAGTACCGATTTCCACGGCTCGTCCGGTTCAGCTCAAGACGGATCTGAATGCGATATCGATCTTTTTTAAGGGGTTCTGTGGTCCATCTGCCATGCGATACATGTCATGTGATAGTAATGCAGTTAACGGTGAAGAGTGCACATGTTTGTGTTATAATTTGTACGATATTTTACATCGTAGATTGAATCGTGTTGCGTTAGCCAATTGGTGCGCTTTTTTTTAACGTAATCCGGAATTTGACTCGTTTTCTTCAGGATGTAGTTGAAATTCTCGATTCTGATTGGTCCAAATTCCAACGGTGATACAACAGTCATCTATCTAAAATATTAACCGAATCCAGGCGTGAGAATTCGCCTAATCCCACTGAGGCAGTCGCTTGAATTACAAATCCTAAACTTGGGATTTACATTCGGAATTATTCTTTGGATGCTGCGGCAACAAGGGGGTAAGCCGGATGCGAACACTTACGG
>NW_017554673.1:5756-24508 GCF_001854935.1 Bemisia tabaci
CACCAAGTTTCCACCAAGCTTCGCCGCGCGCGCGTCAATCAAGTGATTCAAGTGGAGATAGCGCCTTTTGATTTAATTCGGAATCCGGGTTAGCGCATTAAATCAAATGGACCTACGTGCAAAAATCCCCTATATCTCGCTTAATATGCATTTTTTCCTAATTTTGGCAACGTACGTAATTAGAGGAACTCTTTAGCTTTCAAACACGCTAAAGTAAACCAAAATCGGTCCATTAGTACGGAAACGCCAATTGTTTTAGTCAAACTTGCTTTACTGAGAAGTTTGGAAATGGCGTTTAGCGCCTTTTCACATAAATACGTCCACTTCATCAAGAAACTTTAGCACTATGGTTTATTCGCCTCCTCCAAGGTATAGTCGAGTCTCATTCTTACCTAGAGTATCGGCCGCACTCCATGACGATTTCGATGTCACCCCTCGCTGTGAGTCGCGGATAGTTGCATCGTCTGAAAGAGCTGAAATACGCGTCTGCCCGCTCTAAAAGTCTTCCCTGTAACAGACATAATAAAAGAAAAAGACATTTTGAGTTGGCTCACAGTTCCGTCAATAGGTGAATGGAGATGTTGCATGTGTGAGGAATTTGCGATTTGACTGTTGATACTTAAGTATGTAAAAGTTCGCGAGAAACATGATGGTGCCACTGGTTTTCTCTGAAATCAACTTCCAAGCTCAAAAAAAGCTCGCAAGTTGGAGCCAAAATGGAGGGGATATCCCACCCTGAGAGTCCACCTCTACATGCAAAGATAGGGAGCAAATACATTGACAGGGCTGACACTTTATTTGGGAACTCCAAAACTGAAAACACGGCAATTCTGCTAATGTATTTGCTCCCTATCTTTGCATGGAGAGTTTGTCTTGATGTAGAGGTGGACTCTCAGGATAGCGTGGGATATCCCCTCCATTTTGGCCTCAACTTGAGAGCTTTTTTTGAGCTTGGAAGTTGATTTCAGAGGAAACCAGTAGCACCATGGTGTTTCTCGCCAACTTTTACATAAGAATCAACAGTCAAATCGCGAATTCCTCACCTATGCAATAGCGGGATTTTACATTCTGTCAAACGGAACTTGGTGCACAGTGATTCCGACACGCATGGGCCATGAGTATGTGTCTAGAACGTGGTGAACAGGGCTCATGAGTTAATGCAGATAACGAGCGAAGGCGGCGCACAGTGGATCGAGTCAATTAGAGAGGTCGGACATGCAATTTTTGACTAAAACTGCAATTTTTTATGTCTATTTTGTCACATTTTAAACTTTAAGGGGTGCTTCTTGAAGAAAATTTCACGAGAAAACCAATTACATCACTTTTAGAACTTCAAAGTCCTGTATAAACGGAGTTATAAGCGTTTAAAGTTTCCAAATTTTGTCCGACTTCTGCTACTGACTCGATCCATTGTGCGGCGGCAGCTTCGTCACTGGCGCTTTATATTTCCCATTCATTCTTACGGCCCCAGCACTAACAAGCACAACACATCTTTCCCACCTGCAGATAGTTCTGTTTGACAGAGGTACGTCCAATATCCTTTCATTGAAAAAAAAGTATGGTAACATCTATTTCTATTATAAGTCTACTTGATTTTTCACACGGTGATACTATTTAGTAAAAATAACCAGAATAATGGTAGCATTCACCAAAACTCTGGTGATACCAGCCATACTTAAATGCTACCATAGAGTCATGTGTTAATTACCATACTCGTATCACCGTGTCAGAGTATGGTAAAATCAACCATGTTTTTTTTCAATGTTAAAATATGTAGCCTACCAAATGGAATGCTTTTGAACGCACACTCTGAATTTTACGAGGCAGTGCAAAATGTTGTACTGTTGAGACAGTGCATATGTGAATTGAACGCATCCTTGCAAAATCTATACCTACATGTTTTTTTTTGTTTTTTTTTCCCATTATTTTTGATTATTTATTTTCATTTTTCATAAACGCTTTCAATTATCGCTCAGGTGACAAGAGGTGCTGTTTTGACCTCCTCGGTGGAAGAGTGCACTGGCGTGCTGATAGAGAAGAACAGTACATGCTACATATGGACGTATTTCTATCAAACGGAACTATGCGCATTAAGACATGAGCCCTGAGACCCATAAGCATATGCGCATAACAGGGCTCACTTCATAATGCACATAGTTTCGTTTGACAGAGATACGTCCATATGAGAGTCTAAAGCACGACGAGAGCACAGTCCGAGGAAGAGCTACGTTTGCAGAGCCTTTCTGAAGTCATGACAATGCTCAATTAACGTGCGCCTTCATGTTAGAAAATATGCAATATTGTCAACGAAGGTGTGAAAATAGTGGTAGCCTAGCCAGGCGAGTGACTTTGCGTAAAAAGTAAAAACTCTTGTGGTGAGAGGTAGAGTCCCTTGTCACAAACGGGAATAAAGATTACACCAATTGAAAATTTTTCGTAATCTTTGATCGGCTTAAGGCTAAAAGGTTAAAATATTTTGAAACTCTGCAAGGTAAAAGTGACCGTTTGGGTTAACTATATCCAATTTTTCTTGAATACTTCTGTACATTTTTCTCACTTTTTCCACAATCCTCCCTGAGGAGTTCAAAGAAATATTCGGGTTAGTTTTTATTTTAAAAAAATTGCTCTGTTACGAAACATTTTCGACTTTAGCCATCGCAAGAAGAAATACAGGATCTGCCATGATACATTTTCGACGAGGAACTAGTATTCGAAGTCGTTTTGGGACTGACCTGTATCCAGAAAGGTAAGTAGAATCCACAGCAGCACAACACCGCCGCAGTGAGAGAAAACATGGACCAAATCGTGCCCACCGCACTCAGCGACCCCGGCATCTTCCTCGTCTGTAAAATGCACATTAAAGCATGGATCAATAATCATTAACTAAAAATATCCATAGAAAATGTTCATTTCCTATCGCTCGTAATTGCTTATAAACTACACCGCGTCCTGTAACGCCTATTTCTCATCAGGGAGTTTCGCGGTTGTACATTATGCCAAGTAGGGATACCCTACGAAGGAAAACCCAACTTTTCCAAGTTCCCAAGTAGCAGTGATCGCGATAAATAGCGATTTTACTGGTTGGTTATCGCGATTATATCGGTGGCAATATATCGAGATATTTTTGCATTAAAAATTGCGATTTATGATGATTAAATCGCTACACATCGCAAGTTTTGGTTCGATAAAATCGAGATTAAATCGCCATTCATCGCGAGTTTTATTTAAAAAATATCGCGATAAAATGCCGGGCGATAAAATCGCAATTTTATCCCGATGAGATCGAGGATACTCGCTCAGATGTTGATGATCCTAGTAATTTTATCGCCGATAAAATTGCAATATATTCCGATTTTTCCGTTGAAGAATGCTATTTGGGATTCCTGTGGGAAGAGTGAACTTTTTACAGTGGTAGGGGTGCAGCGGTCTCCCATTTTCACAATTCTTTTTCACGTTTTTCTGATGATAGTTTTGATGTTGATTCTCCGTCCGTATTACTTTATTGGGCCCTCACGGAGAAAAAACTGAGGCACATAATATAGACTCTGCATGTGTCCCAGCTCATACTCGGTGCTTTTGTCTCACCATTTTAGTCCGTACCTACTTGGGCATAATCGGCAACGCTACCGTTCTAATGGAAAACGCCGCAAGCGCACTCAAATTATGCCCTCTCAGAATTAATTCCCTCTCAGAAAATGTTTATTCTTGAAGAAAGTTATGAATATTTTTCCTCGAAATCTTCAGACACCACAAATGGGAGGACTTTGTAAACAGACTTTTAAAATGGAGAGACCGGCTTCCGTCAAAGTAAGAATCGCGCGCTCTGCGCAAAATCGCAAGTTCCGCGAAATTGCCGTGAAAATCGATCGTTCTCCGCAATATTACGTTAATTCGTAGATATAGAAAGAGCGATACAAATTATTTACCTACTTTGAGAAGTTTCGGGAGGAAAAAGTTTCTAAAATGAAGAGACCATAGGTACGGTCTTCTCAGCAAATTTTGAATGAAATTGAACAGATAGATTCTGAGATATGGCTGTGCACAGATTTGGGGGACGCCGCGCCGGACGGACGGACACACATTTTTTCAAGTATGGTTATTTCAGAGGCGGATCCAGCGATTTGACATCACAGGATTTCCTCCATTTAAGTAAACGTAAGCGAAATAATCGATTCTTGTCGGAGTACCTGGCCGCTCCAAGAATCGATACATTTCCATAGGTTTGAACGGAGAAAAGACGCACTGTTGCCAATTTGCTAGATCCGCCAATGGGTCATTCTGACTCCAAGGTTCTTAAAACGCCTAGAAATGGTGAAATTTCAACTCCCCCCCCCCCCCTGGAGNCCCCTTGGAGGATGACAATACTTCCTCTATCCTAGGGGAGCGAGAAAGTAAAAATGGGAAGACTGAGAACTTTTCGCACTCATGAATAATGACCGCAAACTTCAGTTACCTAAACCGAGAACTTGGGTTTCCCTGAACGCGGAAGTTTTTTTCTCTACGCAGATTTGAATGAGTCTGCCGTTGACAAGGGGACAAATGGACTGCATTTTGCAATTTGGAACTGTAAATTCTGGCTCTTCTGAAAAAACACTTATGTGCATAGGGAAACTAATGGCACATACGTTGTTTTTAAACCGGGCTAGAATCTATAGGTCCAAATTGCAAAATGTAGTCCAATTGAAGATGCATGTTTTTCTAATTTTACCGTGGATGTTTTGATGGGTGGCGAGAGGCCGTTGGTCGTGGAACCCGTGTCCCCCAGCGGGCCGATTATTGAAATTGATAGACAAAGCTATAGACAAAGATGACAAAAGCTATATGGAGGGAACCTATTGGTGGAAGCTGGTGGTTACAATGGACAAAGGTAGTAGGAAATAGACTAACTAACGGCAACCCACGAGAAACCCGACAGTTAGTCTATAATTTTCTCCCTTAGTCTATAAGAACCACACATTTCAACCGATAGGATCGCTCCATACCCCCTATGTCTTCTTCGTCTATAGCTTTGTCTATCAATTTCAATAATCAGTCCGCTGGAGTCTAGGAAGCGGGTTCTTTGCCCCGGTTTCCGTCCCCTTTGCCGGTTCTTTTTCAGCGCCGCGTCGCCCCGCGTCGCCCCGTCGCGCCTAGCTTCACCAGCGCATCCTCGGGCCCGCTTTACGTAATAACACGCTCGCCGCACCTATTTTTAGTATTTTCACAGGCGGCACAGTCCATCAATCCCTTCTCTCACGTTGTCAAGTTTAAAACCTACCTAACCATGGTATAGAGTCACTCGCATCATTCAGCCGAGAGATTTTTACAGGGGCGCCACACAGTGGATCAAGTCAATAGGAGAGGTCGGACAAAATTTGGAAACTTTAAAACGCTTATAACTCCTTTTGTGCAAAACTTTGAGGTTCTTCAAGTGGTCCCATTGGTTTCCTCGTGAGATTTTCTACTCAAAACACCCCTTAGAGTTTAAAATGTGACGGAGTAAACATCAAAATTTGCAATTTTAGTTAAAAATTTCATGTCCGACTTCTCTTGTTGACTCGATCCACTGTGCGCCATTTGGGAATCAGTGGCGTGGCGTGAAGGATCGATCATCGATATTTCTCCGTTTGAAGCTGTAGTAAAGAATCGATTATTAAGGTGTTTGTTGCGAACACCTTGATAATCGATCCTTTTCCGTATATTTAAATGGCAGATCAATCTATATATCCTAAAGCACGCCACGCCACTGTTGGGAATGGCAAGCGAGGGGAACCCCCCCCCCTCTTCAAAGCTCATAATCAATATAAGATCGATTTTGGTCAATTTCGACTGAGCAAATATACCGCCTCCAATTGAATTTTGCTTGGCGCCGCTTCTTGGCGACAGGTGGAAGCTTTTACTTTCGGGGACTCAACAATTCCTCCAGGAAAATTACGAGGGAGCAACAGTCATCACCCTAATTTCGGCTGTTGATACCTACCTACATGGTGGATGATGAGCTTTGGGTGACGTCATGAGCGAAACAAGTTTCCCAAACTTCGGCCATTTTCGGCGTGTTAGCCAAACGAAACTATGCCAACATACGTTATTCAACATCAACCATGTAGGTAAGTCAACAGTAGAATGCTGAAGTTCCGAAAGTAAAAGTTTCAACCATGGCCAGTGGAGGGTCGCTCTTGCCTCCGTTTTGAACCAAACCCTGAGAAAAATTGGCAGTAGAATCTGTGTTCCAAAATACCATGGACCTACAGCCGGCTGTAAGATTTCCAATAGCTTCTATAGCCGGCTACACAATTTCTTATAGCCTTTTATAGCCGATGGCGATTAAGCAATAGCCAGGCGATAAAGAGTATGCTAAACGTTACTAATTACGGATGCTCGGACTTAGTGAATTTTTGGAATACTGCTCTCTTTTTGGGCCGTAGTATCTTGATTTATTTTGCGAGGAAAGCTCCGTACTTTTGATGGATGCCTGCCATTACTAATATATTAGAGCGCCTTCAGTTTCGTATGATACTGTGCAATACCTCTGGTGTGAAATAGTTGCTTCAAGCGCCGTGGCAGGCGGGCAGCCAGCCCGAAACACGCATTGGCGCCTTCAAACCTAACAGGGATACTTCACGCTTTGCGCAATGCGTGAAGTATCCCTGTTAGGTTTGTAGGCGCCAAGGCGTCGCCGCTCCGCTTTGTGTTAGGCTCTAATATTTAATCTGGCGGAGTCAGCGTTATTCAACTCATGATTTTGAAATGTTTGCACATCCTGTATGGATTATTCTCATTTTAATTGATGAAAAAAAATATGTATTAAGGAAAATATAATGTGTGTTTTGTAAATATTAAGGTGGTTCCGTATCAAACCTAATGATTTCCAAAGCACACGAATTTCTACACAATTTCGTATAGCCTTTTATTATCGATGGCGAAAAAGCAACAGCCAGGCGATAAAGTTTAAGCCCGGCGATAGGAACTATAGCCCGGCTGCATAATTTTTTATCGCTTCGTATAGCCCGGCCGTATGATTTTCTCCGCATTCTACAGCCAGCTATATGATTTTTTGTAGCCTTCTTTAGCCGGCTGTAAGAATTCCTATGGTATTTTGAAACGCAGCTCTTATCGCCAATTTTTACCAGGGAAAAGCTACATCGAACTACTAGCTATCAAATGCGATCCATAGAATTACGTACACGTATTCTAAAACCGTTCAATTCTGGGGCTCTAAGTTCCCAAAATATCAGATAAATACTCGTTTTTTCGACACTGTGGCAACGCTGATGGATCAAATTAGAAGGAAATTGGTCGCAGGGGTAAAACTTACGCGATTTTCCCTTCTTGATGTCGAAACGCCTCCCATGGCTGGAGGGAGGGGAGGGGGTTCAAGGCATATCTTTTACGTAGGTATTAATGTTGGTATTTCGAAGGCTCGATACGCTCTTATCAACGCCCCTTCCCCTCCCCATAAAATTAATTTTCATATTTTTTAGATAAAAAATGAGATAGGAGCTATAAATTACCCTGGGTGCCAGTCTTCAGCTATTTTGATCCGTGAACGTCGTCTCGCCGTTAAAAAAAAAAGATGCACGTCCCAATGAACTTTTGGGCTTAAAGCTTTATAAGTGAATGGTTACGGTAAAAATGTTGCAGCTCAATAAAGTCTTACCTTAACCTATAGAATGATTCCTAACCCAAGTGGCAGTGATCGCGATAAATAGCGATTTTATCGGTTGTTTATCGCGATTATATAGGTTGCAATATATCGAGATATTATCTCATAAAAACTTGCCATGTATGGCGATTAAATCGCTACACATCGCAATTTTTGGTTCGATAAAATCGCGATAAATTGCCGGGCGATAAAATCGCGATTTTATTTTAATAAGATCGAGGATAATCGCTCAGATGTTAATGATCCTGGCGATTTTATCGCCGATAAAATCACAATATATGGCGATTTTTCCATTGAGAAATGCTACTTGGGAAGATATCTTTTTCTTAGGTATTCCTGAGTCAGGAATCCTGAATCCTGCATTCACCGGGATAACTCAATAGTTTGCCCAGCGGTAAGATGACAATTTCAACTCAAATTAGAGCATTTAGTGCTAAGCAAATTTAGAGGATCGCACAAAACACAACATGCCTTTTCGTGGGTTTACATCGATGGCTAAAGTGCAAAACCACGTATCTCCAATGCGGTGTTTCAAAATCTCCGCTTCCAGTTTATTTCTTTGAACAGGATAACATGTCAGCTTCATGGCTCAAAATTATAGGTGCAGAATTTCCTACTAGCAGAGAAGAAGAACCAAGGAAATTTTCAAAAAATTACGCCAACTGATTTCCCATGGTAAAATAAAGAATAACTGGAGATCTGCAAAACGGAGATCGCAAAACGGAGATACGCAGAATCGTACTTTTATAGCTATATATGTACTGCAAACTCAGAGAATTATTAACTTGATTTTGTAAAGTTTAGCGGGAAAAATTTGACAACGCCATCCGAACTGTATGATACAAAACCTCGTGGTAATATTTCACTCGTCTCACCGACAGAACTCTCTCGACGGACCGCGTGCCATGCCTCGACGACAGGACGTTGGAAGTGAAAAATTTAAAAGCAATGAGTGCGTAAAGTTTTATTCAAAGCTATACATATCAAAAGATATGCGCTGGGCGGTCTATGCCAACTAGAGTCCCAGAGAGAGAATTTTAGACGTACGCACCCTTTATAGACCTCTTGAGACTGAGAGACCTTTAAACTTATTTCTTCCTTTTCAAAATGACCATTGATTCGGACATACCGTAGCATATCTCGGGCAAACTTAACCTTGATTTCTCTCGAAATTCAAAAATGAGGGACATATAAAGTGTAAACGCGATACAACTATTCGCGCAAGATGGATGTCCGCATTGCATACGGAAAATGTAAGACGGGATGGCGAGAGTCGTGAACTCGCAATGCTCTGCTCTATGCTACTAGTTTGAAGCACCATTACAAATAAGACAAACGGAAACAAACACAATATGGAAATAGAGGGAGGGAAAGGATGCGTGTTTACGACGGCGCAGAGATACAACTATTCGTACTTGATGGACGTCCGTGCCGCATCTGAAAAATTGAAGGCGCGATGACGCGAAGCGTGAACTCTCAATGCTCTGCAGCTATATGCTGTCAGTGAGCTGTCGCTCAGATTAAGGAGAATAGTTAAAAAAGAGGCCCGAATACATCTCTCCTACCTTCGGCTGTATTACTCACGTAGTGCTTGAAGCACCATTACGAATAAGACGAATGGAAACAAACACAAAATGTAAGTGGAGGGAGGGAAAGGCTGCGCGCTAACGACGGCGCAGAGATACAACTATTCGTACTTGATGGATGTCAGTGCTGCATCTGAAAAATTGAAGGCGCGATGAAGCGAAGCGTGAGCTCTCAATGATCTGCTACATGCTATCAATGAGGTGTCGCTCAGATTTGGAAGAAAAGTTATAAAAGAGGCCCGAACACATCTCTCCTACCTCCGACTGTGTTACTCAGGTAGTGCTTGAAGCACCACTACGAATAAGACCAACGGAAACAAGCACAATACGGAAATAAAGCGAGGGAAAGGATGCGCGTTTACGACGGCGCAGAGATACAACTATTCGTACTTGATGGACGTCCGTGCTGCGTCTGAAAAATTGAAGGCGCGATGACGCAAAGCGTGAGCTCTCAATGTTGTGCTATATGTATGTTGTCAATGAGGTGTCACTCAAATTCGGGAGAAAAGTTAAAAAAGAGGCCCAAATACGTGTTTCCTGTCTTTGGCTGTGTGGAAATTCGTCCTTTCTTCTTCTTTCAGGTTCTCGTCTGATTCTTTTTAAGGATGGATTTGCAGACCCACGTCTTATAAGCTCGTGTAAACCGCAGCACGGGCTCGGTTCTTTTGGAAATAAGGGTGCTTGGGTGCGTCTAGTGGCTTTTATTTTTTATGTTTTCTTTAATTTCAGTAGTCTGTCGGTTACTTCAGTACGTTCAATTTGGCAATTTTTACTCTGTACGGTTAGGTACCTAATAAACTTTGAACCTGAAAATACTTAGCGTAAACTTGTGTTGCTTTGCCAAAATTTTCTGAACCCCTCTCCACGTAGGAGATGCCCTATCAGGAAATGTCACATTACGCCCCTTTAACCAGCAAAGGGTCCACGCCCTTAGATGCGAGCCAGTCCGACCCTGATTGTGCACTACAGAATGGCTCGTGTGACTTTGGTTTTTCAGCTCATCGCGGTCCAAATAAAACATAATCGGAGACTTTCAAAAGCTACCATGGAGATACGCAACTTTATACTTTAAAACCATCTATATGAAAACAAACCTCGAGAAAATGATCTAAATCGACTCACTTGTTAAGCAGATCTTCGGCACCACTTGAATTTCATCCAAATCCGCTTGCAGAGTAGGATCGGGCTGTATTCACCACTATTCTGATCGCCTAGCTGTATTTCCAGTGAATATTAACTCGATGTAACGCGATCATTCACTGGCATTACGGCAAGCGCATGCCTTTGCATGAGCCGTGGTCATTCCAATCACACATTCTCGAGCACAACCAGCGCGGACGCGGAATCAGCGAATCGTGAGCCTTCGATAAGTGTCGGAAAAATGTGCCCGGTGAACTCTGATACTACTGACTGTGCGATGAGCCAATTAATGCAAGAAAAAATCACAACACTGATTCGCGATAACGAACGTGGCTGCTAATTGCAGTGCGCCGCCGGACAGCTCAGCTGAAATTTCTCGGCTTCGAACAAAGGTTGCATCGCTCCGAGGAAAGAAGCTTCTGAGGTCCTTCAAAGGAACACGGAAATCTCAGCGAACGGAGAATTTTTCGTAGATTTCAATCGACGTGAGTTGAACACAAATCAATCACAATTTGTTTAAAGATTCGATTTTAATTATTTTAACTCTCGCGAAACAAGCAGAATATGTATTTATTTTTGTAACAATCGAGGAAAAAAGGTAACCCCGGAGGTTTCGGGATTATGTTGTTCCGAGGTTGACACGTTCAAACCCAAGCGGACATAATACCCACATGCGCACTTCAGAATAAGTTTAGAATATGTAAGTATCCAAATATTTCAAATCACAAAATCTCACAACGATATAACACATTATTTACCTCCAAATTCGATCACCTTAACATTCCATAAAAACAGGTAAGAATGTTGTATCCTCCTCGAAACAGCGTCGAAATTCAATCGCACAATTTTTCGCGGTCAGAGAAAAGTTGCCTTTTTTCGAAAAACGGAATCAACAATTAAAATCACAGATTTTTGAACGATATAGCACAGTTTTTACATCCGATTTTGATCACCTCAAGAATAAAAAAAAAAACTTCTTCGCAGGGGGGAAAAGCGCCGAAATCGATAAATTTCTACTCGGCGAAAAAAAAAACGTATTTTTTCGGGAGAAAATAAACTCACGAGAGGCTTTGAAGAACCAGAAATACGAGGCTGGGAGGCGGGGTGTTGAGTGTTAGGGAAGCGAAATGCGCCCACCGGGAGCCCAGGATGGCCCAGGTGGGAAGGAGACGGCGCGTCCACTGTTTGCGCTGCGGGGAGGAATGCAACGAGGAGCAAGGTGTCGCGTCGGCCGTGGCGTGTGGATGGGAGCCGGAGCTGGGAGTGCCGGTGCTGGGTGCAAGGATGCAGCCAGGGCTGGGGCCTCACTGCCGATGCCGGCCGGCTCCGACGCGGAGCGGCGCGCGCGGGGCGGACAACGTGCGGGAGCGCCGCGCCCGGATCCATCGGGACGGGGACCGGCACTCGGCACCGCCCCCCGGGCAACCGGGCCCCGTTGCCAAGTAGCCCTGGGACCCCCCGGTTCCAACTCGCCAACAGGATTCCGGGATTCGTCCGTCTGGGGCCGCCTTTATCGCCTTTTGCAAATTCGTCTCGGATTCTTGCATAGAGAAAAAAAAAGGAGGTGTTTGCATCTTGAGGTTTGATTACCCTATGACGAAGGTCGGTTCAACCTGACCAGCAAAATTCCGGAATTCGAAGTATGAAAAACGGACCGTATTGTCCCATTTTTTGGCTTAAATCAATTCATGATATAATTTCAAGCACTTTTTATAGAATGACTTTTTTCCATAAATTACACCATTTCCAAGAAAATCGATGATCGGCTGTACCGACCTACGTCATCAAAAAAAATTCTAAGATGCCTGAAATGCAAACACCTACTTTTTTTCTCTATGGGATTCTTGACGTGGTCCAGGCGTGCGATTAACAGCAGCGATTAAGTCTTAAATCTCGCCAGATTTTCACTTAGTAGCCAAAAACCAGACGATTGCCCTAGCCAGTGTTCGAAACTCACCTTGGAGTTTCAGGAGCCATGTGGCGCATCAAGCTCAATTTTGAGGGGCCATTGAAGATTTTGTAGGGACCAAATAGACTTTACACTGGAAAAAAAAAAAAAAAAAAAAAAAAAAAAAAAAAAACATTGGATCTAGAGTCCGGACTCTTAAAAACATCGACAAGAAAAAATACTCTTGATTCAATCGGATTTTTGCTTAAATAAAGAACCAAGCCTCTTAATTTGAGCTAATTTCCTTTTGATTTAAGCAAAAATCTGATTTAATCAAGAGTATTTTTTCTTGTCAATGTTTTCAAGAGCCTGAACTCTAGATCCAATGTGTTCTTTTTCCAGTGCGATTAAGTCTGAAGTCTCGCCAGATTTTCACTCAGCAGCCAAAAACCAGACGATTGCCCTAGCCAGTGTTCGAAACTCACCTTGGAGTTTCAGTAGCCATGTGGCGCATCAAGCTCGATTTTTAGGAGCCATTAAAGATTTTTTAGCGACCGAATTGACTTTAGGCTTATTTATCACGGCGCATTTAGTGACAAGTTAGCCGCAATATGTTTTAGTTACCGAACTAATAGCTGTTACTCAGGGGAAATTTCGAAAAATCACCAAACAGAAAAACTATAATTTTTTTATTTTTTTATTTTTTTTTTTTGGGGGGGGGGGGTAATTTTTAGGGGCTATGATGGCGCAGAGCCTTCATTTTTTAGGCGCCATTACCGATTTCTTAGGCGCATTTGGCGCCTGTAAGTTTCGAACACTGGAGGGAAAGGATGCGTGTTACGACGGCGCAGAGATACAACTATTCGTACTTGATGGACGTCCGTGCTGCATCTGGAAAATTGAAGGCGCAATGACGCGAAGCGTGAACTCTCAATGTTCTGCTATATGTATGCTGTCAATGAGGTGTCACTCAAATTCGGGGGAAAAGTTAAAGAAGAAACCCGAACACATCTCTATCTCTCCTACCTTCGGCTGTGTTACTCACGTAGTGCTTTGAAGCACAATTACGAATAAGATAAACGGAAACAAACACAATATGGAAATAGAGGGACGGGAAAGGATGCGTGTTTACGACGGCGCAGAGATACAACTATTCGTACTCAATGGACGTCTGTGCTGCATCTGAAAAAGTGAAGGCGCGATGACGCGAAGCAGTGGCTCTAGCGCAGCATGAGTTTACAGAACCATTCTCAACCCAAAAAATTGAAAGCAAGATACTTCCTGGCAAAAACATCGCATTCGATGCAGAGGTCTGTTACTGTATCGAACCCAACGTTCTCTAAATTTCTACCTCGCCAAGTTCGGAAGAGCATTCTGACTTCTGGCCATTAAAACTACGTTACCTTCAGAAAATTCCTAATGCAACATTTGAAGTTTTGTTGCTTCGTTAAGCGGATGAATTTGTCTAGAGGGCGTAGAACTGGGCCTGACTGAGGAACCTCACTCATCTGCTCCTTGCGTTGGGTGTCCCTCCGTTACCTATTGAAAGTTTTCATAATCTCTGACGGGACAGTGTTTCTTGAAAAAGAAGCAACTGATTTCAGTTGTAACTTTCATCAAACAATTTCTTTTTTTTTTACAGTATAACGGTTTAACTGATTCTCTCGATAATTCTCTGTAATTTTCACCGTGGCTCTAAACAAAATCCTTGAAATTTCGAGAGAATTCATAAAACTGTTTCTCCGTTAAGAAATGTACGGCCAATGGAAATTTGGCAATGGCTGATGTCACTTGGTTCCCTTTTTAGAAATGCCGCCCAATTCAGTCTAAAAGAGGATCTCTCAATGCACACGGTCACAGATTCAATGGCGCGTTATGCGTGCGCGACGCACGGCACTTTTTCGTCGAGGAAATAGAGGAGTATTTCATGCAAATCTATCATCAATTTTGGGTAATCAAACAAAAAGATGAAGTTAGTTTCAAAATTGTCAGACCCGATTCGGACGCAGGTATTTCACTGCGAGGAGAAACTTTTTAGACAATAGAGGGTACAAATCGTCAAGTAAATAACTATTGCAGAAGGGAGGATGTTTTCTAGCCTACCTCGAGAATTGAAGGCGAAATTACAACCTCCCTATCTTTTCAGATTTCTTTCAGAAAACTTCACCAGGGGCGATTTTTCGGGCTACAAACTTGATTATTCGCGACCGCACTTATCCGCGGGTAAGAATAACCGCGATTGTCCCGTTCAATAAAGCCGCAGCAAAACTCGCGATCTAATTTTTAAGAAGAAAACTATTCAAAAGTTTTTCTCGAGATTTTCCATCTCTTAAAACTACCTACAAAAAATCTCGAAAAATTCGAGTAGAGTAGTTTTCATTTAAAAAGTAAAAATTGATAGGCGATTTTTGAACGTTGGAATGGACACACATTTTTTGACTTGAGGCATCAATATCGAAAATTATGATCAAAATTCGTCGTCTCCCGCACGAACGAACGTAACTCCATTCCAAGGTTGCCAATTGACTCAATAATTTACTTTATTTTTCAAAAAATTACCCTTGCAATTTGTTTCCAAAAATTCTCCGATTCTTGCAGGGGCTCTACGGAAAAATCAGTTAAATTTTCAGTCAGAAAAGCCCCAAATTCTTTTGATTATAGGCGATTTGCGAGGAAGAAATTTTACAACGTTGAAAAGTGGTTGCGTTCCTCCGTGAGGGAGACGACGAATTGTAAGCCTATGCCAATTTATGGAATTAGAGAATAATCGTTTTGAGACGGTCAAGGATGGCAACAGGGGAGCTAAAATTGGCCGTGGGCAGAGGCCTCCGCACAGAGGCGCTATCGCACGGAATTAATTGGACAGGATGAACGCGGTGCTCTCCTATCAATAGCTGCCCCCCGAACATAGTAGCATCCCGGTACATGAACTTGAGTCTTTTTGAGCGACGGACGCCTGCTTGCGCCGGGCCTCGACGCCTCACGTGCAATTAAGTGGGCGGAGGGACCCCGGAAACGATGGGGAAGGGGGACCATGACCATGCTAGGAAGTCCCTGACCCTCATTGCTCGGGGTACCTATCCGGGGTGTGGGATTTGCTCCGTTTTAGTGTATTTTCTGAGGGAAATAGGTACACTAATTTGTATTTAGTGTATTTTCCGAAGAAAATACACAATACGCTATCAATAAAGATGTTGCATGTGTGAGGAATTTGCGATTTGACTGTTGATTTTTATGTAAAAGTGCGCGAGAAACACGATGGTGCCACTGGTTTTTTCTGAAATTAACTCCCAAGCTCAAAAAAAGCTCTCAAGATGAGGCCAAAATGGAGGAGATATCCCACCCTACCCTGAGAGTCCACGTCTACATCAAGACAAACTCTCCATGCAAAGATAGGGAGCAAATACATTAGCAGGGTTGCCGTGTTTTCAGTTTTAGAGTCCCCAAATAAAGTGGCAGCCCTGTCAAGGCCAAAATGGAGGGGATATCCCACCCTACCCTGAGAGTTCACGTCTACATCAAGACAAACTCTCCATGCAAAGGTAGCGGACAAATACATTGACAGGGCTGCCACTTTATTTGGGGACTCCAAAACTGAAAACACGGCAACCCTGCTAATGCATTTGCTCCCTATCTTTGCATGGAGAGTTTGTCTTGATGTAGACGTGGACTCTCAGGGTAGGGTGGGATATCCCCTCCATTTTGGCCTCAACTTGAAAGCTTTTTTTGAGTTTGGGAGTTAATTTCAGAAAAAACCAGTGGCACCATCGTGTTTCTCGCGAACTTTTACATAAAAATCATCAGTCAAATCGCAAATTCCTCACACATATGCAACATCTCCAATGCATTCTCCCATGATGTCGGACTCAGACCTGAGACCTTGTGAAGAGCACTGATCGCGGGTCGTATAGATCACGAAAATATATGCCATCCACATGTGTATGTCGCAGGCAAATAGTGAAATCAGGCATTTTGTCAAATGCCTAGGCAGATAGTTAAATTTTTACGGAATACAAAGTTTTGTGAATTTATGGCGAAAAGCTCACGAGTTTTCAATATTTTTGGAAAAATAACTCATCAAACCTGCGAACTCTTTCTGTCTCTTTCTCTCCAATATTTCCTCTCATATTTTTAAATTTTGAAATTCTAAAAATTCTGTATTTTATGACATGCTGAAAACAGGGCCGGATTTACCAATTCGCCGCCAATGGGCCTCCTAAATTTTGCCGCCCCCTTCTCATTCGTATTGAAACATCAATAAAAACCATCAAGTGAACCTGCCAGCGGTGGAGGGGTGCATAAGACGCGTTTACTCGTGTTGAACACATTTTTTGGGGATGCCCTTTCAACATTACTAGCAAAAGTTAAGTTTTGTGAACCTATCTCTGTGTGAACAAGGCCTTTCCATTCATAAGAAATGAACGAAAAAATTATGAAAGAACAAACATGAATGTGGTTTAATGATATTAACCTCCGCCGCCGTGCCGCGCAGACCGCACCACGTTTAGCGCAATGCGTGAAGTATTCACGCAGTCTTGTAGGCGCCATGCGTTTCACGCTGACCGCACTGTGTTTGGCGCAATGCGTGAAGTATTCATGTATTCTTGTAGGCGCTATCCGTTTCACGCTGACCGCAATGACCGCACTGTGTTCGATGCAATGCGTGAAGTATTCGGGCAGTCTTGTAGGTGCTGATATGAGCTATCTAATGTAGTTTACCTAGTTTACCAGGTACATTCCAGATTGTGTAATCGGGATCCCTTTGTGTGTCTTGTCTCGGCGCCCATACGACAGGCAAAGACTCGAAATGCCCCAACCCCCAGCGCCTAACTCTGCCCTTAAGTGTGTCACGTGCTCCGCGCATTAGGGTGTCCCAAATTTGAACCATCCAACAAATTTTCTCGGATCATCGATGTTCGATGGTTTCATTGTGTCATTATGTTAAACATTTAACATCCCAAATTTGAGCGAAATCGGATGATTATTTTAGTGCTGCCGCAACGCGCGTTTTTAGTCGCGGCGAAAATTTTGGAGACTCGCCTTTTTAGCGTTTTGGACGCAATTTTCAAAGGCACTTAGCAGCAATTACATGCATCAAATTATTTTTTATCATGACTCTGCATGGTATACTTCCAAAGAATAATGTTTGTTTTGACATTTCAAACCCAAATATTTTACTTCGAACTCCTTAAAATCGACGAAAAACCCTATTTTTCCTTTTCAAACAACTAGTCCAGGACTGATCGTTCTCGAAAAGAGGGAGGGTCAGCTTCATGTGATGAATACGCAACAAGAGAGACCGAGAAACATATGGACTACATTTTGCAATTTGGAACTTTAAATTTTAGCCCGGTTTAAAGACAACGTAAGTGCAATCAGTTTCCCTATGCACGTAAGTGTTTTTCCAGGAGAGCCAAAATCCATAGTTCCATTTCAAAATGCAGTCCATATACTGAGCTGCGGCTAGAGCCTTCTAATCGCTCGGCTTATCGGTTGCTCTTTTCGATCGGGTATTTACTAAAAATTGACGTCACCTGAATCCTCCCGTAACATCCTGCTTCCCAATTCCTCCGTGTACATTCCAGGCTGATAATTTCAGTCGCAGAGGAAGTGGCTTTGTTCGAGACAGACTGTGTGTCAATTTGAGCTCATTAGTGCTCCTCCTCCCAACCTTTTGCCTCCCCCGCCACCCCTCCAGCTATCGCCCTTCGCCGGGGTCACGCCCTGCTGTACTGACACTTGATGTTTTCAAGTGCCGGGCTGCTGGGCCGTAATTCACTGGGCAGGCGTGCCGATTCTCGATTCCCCCCGATTCGTGCGGGAGAACCTAAACCATGCGTAAATTTCGCATCGGGCCTCTTTCAGAGCTGGGGGACATCCAGGACGGATGACTCCGGTTTCCTATGGAAAAAACAAGAAGCGACAGCTCTTCCCTGCTAAAAATGTTCCATGTAGATTCACGTGGAAATGACCCGATTTCCATGTGATTTCATGGAAATCGTCTGACTTCCATGTCCTTCGACATGAAAATCATAACGTTTCCATAAAACTCACATGGAAACCAAGTCATTTCTATCAAGTCTTCATGGAAATGAAAACAATTCCTTGTGAGCTCGACGTGGAACTCATAACACTTCCATGCAACTCACACGGAAACCAAGTCATTTCCATCAAGTCTTCATGGAAATGAAAATATATCCTTGTGAGCTCGACATGGAACTCATAACACTTCCATGCAACTCACACGGAAACCAAAGTCATTTCCATCAAGTCTTCATGGAATTGAAAATCCCTTTCTCAGTTCGGCATGGAAATAAAAATTGCGGATTTCAACATGAATTTCGCGGCATTAAAATCTTTCAATTTTTGGGAAATTCTTAACTGGACATACGCTCCGACATGCGCAACATGCGAAAATTACACATCAGAGCGTGAGTGTCGCGTTTGAAGCATAACTACGATGTTGAAGGCGCTCCGCAAGGTGCGCGCCAAGGAA
>NW_017554673.1:30295-119663 GCF_001854935.1 Bemisia tabaci
GGGGGGGGGGGGGGGGAGTGGCCTTGTGCCTATGATACGCGAAGGAAATACATTTGTCAACAACAGCATAGAAATTTTAATAAGTCACGTTTTTGAAAAAATTCTCAAAAATTTTGCGCCCCTCAGAACGTTGCGCCCTAGGCTATAGCCTATGTAGTCTATTGGTAAATCCGACCCTGGTTCCATGGAGATTCACGTGGAAATGATCCGACTTCCATGTGATTTCATGGAAATCGTCCGACTTCCATGTCCTTCGACATGAAAATCATAACGTTTCCATGAAACTCACATGGAAACCAAGTCATTTCCATCAAGTCTTCATGGTAATGAAAACATTTCCTTGTGAGCTCGACATGGAACTCATAACCCTTCCATGCAACTCACACGGAAACCAAGTCATTTCCATCAAGTCTTCATGGAAATGGAAATATTTCCTTGTGAGCTCGACATGGAACTCATGACACTTCCATGCAACTCACACGGAAACCAAAGTCATTTCCATCAAGTCTTCATGGAATTGAAAATCCCCCTCTCAGTTCGGCATGGAAATAAAAATTGTGGATTTCAACATGAATTTCGCGGCATTAAAATCTTTCAATTTTTGGGCAATTCTAAACTGGACATACGCTCCGACATGCGCAACATGCGAAAATTACACATCAGAGCGTGAGTGTCGCGTTTGAAGTATAACTACGATGTTGAAGGCGCTCCGCAAGGTGCGCGCCAAGGAACTTGGAACGCGGCGAGGATGGTATGTTATCATTGGTTCATAATATGCTCGTTTTCGCCAATAAGTCTTTAGGTCATAGATACACCCACCACGAATATTTAGAGAGATTTCTTTTCGTTATTTTAGAAAAAAAAATATGTAGACATCGTTGACCGATAAATCGAACTTCACAAATCAAGAAATCATCGAAATGATGACGTATCATATATAAACAAAGATTTCTTCAAATTATCGCATATATACCTAATGATATTCTGCAGATTGATTTTAGAAATTTTTTGAAGATACCGACAAATGATATTCTGAAGATAACTTCAGCAATATTTTAAAGTTACCATACAGGGTGTCTCACGAAAAACGAGCCACCTTGAATATCTGCCGAACGCGTCGGAGTTTCGAAAAACGGTAAAAGACGTGTTCGTTTATATCGAAGGGGACACCTTTTGGCGTATTCGACATTTTCCCAAACCGCGGGAGGGGCGCGGGGCGGGGGGTGCCCCACCCGTAAGTCGAACTTTTCAAATGGCACCCCTACTTTTTTATTTCAGAAATCAATTTTACGCAAAAAAACAAGCTACCCTGTCCAAACCGAATGTAAATCGGACAATTTTTCAGTGATTGAGAGAGTTTGAAACATTTTTTTCATGCTCTTTTCAAAAATTTCCCACGCCCAATGGAATTGCCGTATCAAACCAAACTCTCCGCCAAAAAAATTCTTAAACATTGCACTTTCGATAAAAAAATAAAGAAAATCTGCTGCACCCGAAATCTGGAGCACGCGGAGCCCTTCTTTGCGACATTAAAATTCGTTATACCGAACATTTCCGAGGGGCGCTCATCGGGAGGGAGTAGTAAGTTTTAGACAAGAATTATTAATCTTTTTTCTGAAGCATAAGAAACCGTGTCCATGAAGAGGCAGTTAAGTAGAAAAACAACGCACCGCGGAAAAATAGCGTCCTCAGAAGTATCAAGGTCCGGCTCAAGTCATTGACCTCCCCCCCCCCCCCAAAAAAAAGCTAATCCATTTGTTTTTCTACTTAACTGCTTCTTATTTTTATTTTAATTCTAATTTTTCTCAAAAATAAACATTTCATCCAAAGAAATTTGGCAACTCTCGAATGTTCATATGGCGTTCTTCCTTAGCACGGCAGTATACCTAAAGGAAGTTATGTTTTGTCTGGTCCTCACTTCCGCAGACATGTAAATATACTATTGTAAATATACCAAGGAAAATCCCAGGAGTCAGCAATTATGGTTCTTCTAAGTAGTTATCCTTTTCGAACACGCAGCATGGCATCGTATGCCGGGCGCGTCACAGCGCATTACACTGCCCCGCTGAATCGTCACTGGATCAGACACAGTAACACTCATTCGCCACTCTCAAAGCAGCTGCCAATTTGTCTCTTCCTCGGTCCGCTCGGTGCAATCTAAATCAAGGCAAAGGTATAGTGTCCCCGGTTCGCTCGGTGTTTGGTGAGATTGTCTCTTCCTCGGTCCGCTCGGTGCAATCTAAATCAAGGCAAAGGTATAGTGTCCCCGGTTCGCTCGGTGTTTGGTGAGATTTCCTCGGTCCGCCCGGCGTGTAAGTAAGACCCCGGTCAGCTCGGAGATCTAGTCAGGGCCGGATTTGGGTTGGGGGGTGGCCACATGGCGGCAAATTTTGCAATTTTTTTCAATGTAGCTATAAAGAAAAATTGGAATCAGAAAAAAAATTACAAATGAGAAAAGGTGACCAAATCTCTCATTTCCTGAGAGTATATCTCTAATTTTGTCGTCTTTCTGTGATACAATAGACAGCACCTTTAATTAGTCGAGTTAAGACTAAGAGAGAAACCGAACACGGAATTTGGCCTGGAACGGCGCGACGCAGAAAGCAATGATGACGAGAACTTGAGATGAAAAGGAGAAACCCTCGACGCGGCGGTCGGCATGTAAGACATATTAGCGCCTACAAGACTGCATGAATACTTCACGCATTGCGTCAAAGACAGCGCGGTCCCTGCGGTCAGCAGCGGACGGCGTGAAACGCATAGCGCCTACAAGACTGCGTGAATACTTCACGCATTGCGCCAAACACAGTGCGGTCCGCGCGGCGCACCGGTTCCGGTTCCTGGTGTTGTTGTGTTTTTGAGTTTGAGGTTTGAGGTTATAGTTGTATGTTCCTCCCAGTCGGCATTGCATTCATTGCTCTCCTCGTCCTCGTCCAGATTTTTGTCAATATAAAAGAACTACATATCTCTTTTTATTTCTCTTTCCGTTCATAATGATCAAATTCGCCAAAAAATGTGTGCTCTCGTTTCATTTTTCCAAGACATCAAAATTATCGGCCCCTCATTCTGCTGCAATTTATACCAGTGTAAGCAATTTCCGTTTGTTTTCTGTGGCACTCAATATTAAAAACTTGAATGTATTTTTCGCTCTTGAGCATTGCCTTTAAGCCTTTATAGAGAGCTACCAAAGCATAAAGCCTGCTCTGAGGTGTTCAGGAACGAAAAACTCTTCTCCTATGTAGGGTGTGAGCTGACAGGCACCAGAATTTCTCAAGCTGCCTTTCACGCTTTCTCTCATTGGAATGGCGAGTCAGATCAATTTACATTGGAATCAATAACTCTTTATACATTTTTACCTTTACCGCAATATTTTCATCGATATACGTTTTATGCTTCAAGAGCAGGGAAGATAGGTGCTCTAGCTCTCGGCTTGGTTTGAGGTATGTTCCATTTTGAAGCAACTGAATCATTTTCCTAACACTTCAAAATAAATTTTGCAATCATACTCATTAGTCTATGGGAGTGTAATAGTGGGAAAGTTCTAGTCACTTCAAATTGATTTTTGTCTAAGCTTGTTTGAGCTCATTCTTAATATTTTTCAGTTTTTCTTACTTAACAGCTTCTATGATTTTATGTTACAGACATTTGGGAAGCTGGGCAAGTTCAACCCCAGTGACTTTATACCAAAAAATGTCCTTCAACCATTCTACACAGCATGGAAGCAAGCTGGCTTTGGTCGTCCTGCGGAGAAAAGGCCGTTTCCAATTGAACTAAAGGCAGATAAAGTATACATGTGGTGTGCTTGCGGCTGGAGTAAACATCAGGTTAAACAAATTTCATTATTTAATTTTAATGGTATTAAACTTCCTTTTTGCTGCTTTGGCACTAAATATTTTACAAAGTCATAGTGATTGACAAACAAGCCATTGAATTACAGGTATCAGCTCCTCCTGCGGGACTGCTGGAGGTCCATGTAAACATGCTAAATTGTGTCGGTTACGTAACTGCCCCTCATACTGGTACGCTTTAGAGTTCAAAAATATTTAATTTTGAATCCAATTATAATTTTTGGAACTTCCTGGCTTTGTTTTCCCCGCGAACTGGTGGACCCAGCACCATTTCTATACCTTGTTACATACAGTTCGGGCCACATCTTGGTGTTTTTTTCTCATTTGTAAGCACAGTTTGGGAATATGTGTTTTCTCCCGCTCTCGAGCGGGCGGTTGAGTCTAGATACGTTTGCATCTCCAACCAGCCTGATAATCACTTTTTCGAGTTTTCCTTGTTTTGTTATGAGAGTTGTTCAGCAGCAACAGTAGATAGCGCAAGGATCGCACTTTAGTGTCATGCCTCGGGTCATATCCATGACAGCTTTTTAATGCCGTCTTGGATTTTGCGGCATGTTAAGTTGGGTTCACTACTGAGTGTGATCTGCCGATGAGGTCTAATAGGGCCCAAACCAGTATAAATCTCTCGATGTGACTCCAACTTAATATTCCAATCCAAACTGCCTGAGCTGAACACTCTCCTCCCTCAGTTTCGTACTGGTACGCATTAGAGTTCAAAAAATTTTGACTCTAATTTTTGGAACTTCTTGGCTTTGCTTTTTCTGCGAAATGGTGTGGACCCAGCACCATTTCTCCACCTTGTCACCTACAGTTCGGGCCACTTCTTGGTGTTTTTTTTTTTCATTTGCACACACTAAAGAAAGAAAAACGAAGCCAAGAAGTTACAAAAGTTATGATTAGAATCAAAATAAAATTTTTTTGAACTCTAATGCGTACCAATACGAAACTGAGGGGGGTGAGTGTTCAGCTCAGGCAGTTTGCATTGGAATATTAATTTGGAGTCACGCCGAGAGATCTATACCGGTTTGTGCCTTTTTAGACCTCATCAGCAGATCACACTCGTCAGTGAAATCAACTTAACATGCCGCAAAACTGCTTTGAACATAATAGATTTAAGTGTTCAAAGGAGCCAATAATCAACAGTTTCATTTTTAGGGAGATCCTTCTTTTCCGGCTCGCATTTTATTAGGCTCTTTTATTAATTTTCTCCGAGAAAAGTACGCTCTTTTGTATGCGAAACACATCCGCAGGTAACTCAACTTTATTCTTTAAATCGTTTTGCCAGCACAATCTTATGTTTTTTTTCATGCCTTGACTGTTTTAGCCTTTCTGTGATGGGACACATAAAAATCCGCTCATGAAAATAACAATGAGGCCTGTCAAGTTTGCAGTGGAAAAAGATGGCAAATACTGGCTCTGCAGATGCAAAGCTACAAAGCACCGTCCATTTTGTGATGGATCACACAAGTGCGATGAGATTCAGGATAAACTGAAGTACCTTTGAGCGGTTTCAAGCCTTACTACTGTTCACAGCTGAGTGTAAATATGTAAAATGTCAGTTTATACATTTACTTAGTTTAAGTTATTGTTTTCTTTTTTGTAATTTTTAGTCAGTTGAATAAATTGTTCTAATTTTTTTCAAGCGTATCTTCATCAGTTTGACAATCAACACAATCTAAGTTTATGAAATTTTGTGCCAAACATTTGCATTATTTGTCAGCAAGACAAAGGATTTCAGTGCCCGAAGACTTCAGGAATTATTGGCATGAGGGCTTCAAAAATCAGAATTGAACTTCAGACATAAGAACTCTCTAACCCAGGAAACGGTTGTTAAGTCCATTCATTTATTCAGGAAGAGCGGAGAGTTCCATTAATAGAAATGCCCTAATGCATATTAAGTTTGAACCGAGGGGAAAAGGTTTGAAGTTTTACTTCAGCAGACTCAATGTCAAGGACAAAGTTTAACAACCTCTTTCACGTTCAAAATATTTTCCTCGACTTTTAATTTTTGACAAAAGAAAATTTACAACTGGTTAAATTCGAAACTACTTCTAACTCAACTTTCCCTAAGATGTGGTACAATGTGTTTCTGTTAAACGCAGCCCAACTCTCTTATGCAGTGGTTACTTTCAAATTTTTTAGCACGTAGATTCTGTTTCCCAAAAGCAATCACACCAAATGAAATGGAAAGTGGGTTTAAGATTCAAAAAGATGATGCAACATTTCAGCAGAATCAATATCAAAGATTTTATTCTCCCACACTTAAACAGATCATAACATCAAAAGTGGATGAAATTTTAAGGAGGGGGAGAAATAGAGGAGAAAAAGAACAAAAAAAAAGAAAAGAAAAGAGGACAAATTGAGAAGAAAATAGATTAATGACTAAATGTTTTAAACATAATCACAATTTTGAAAACCAACAAAAAAGTAGTTACAAAAACTCGTCGGTAACGATCTTAAATTTAAGCTTCAACAAAATCTCAGGCATGTTATGGTCAGTTTTTGAGGATTTCATTCGATAAGCACTGATTTTATCTCCAAACGCCTGATTAACCAAAAATCATGCTAGTGTTAAGATGCAAAGAAACATTAGAAAATATAGAGCTCAAAGTTGAGTTACAGGACAGGAATCCTTTAAAAAGACTACGACGATACAAACCAGTTTCTGCTAGGGGATTCCGCAAAATAGGGAATTATCTTCCATTGAAAAAAAATATTGAGTATAAAAAAACTCTCATGAGTTGGTACTTTCTGTAGAACTAACAAGGAAAGACCTTGATGGAGGTTTGATTTTATGTTCAATGAAAGAGTACCGTACAGAAAACTACAGGGGCCAACTAGCAAAAATGAGAGAACATGAGTCTAACTACATACTTCTCATGAATTTTGTTTGACACCAGAATTATCCACGATCAAAAAACTTATCCTTTTGATGTGGAATTCATCCCGCTTTAAAAAAAGGGTATAACTGAATAAAGCTAAGCAAAAACAATGAGACAAACTAAAATATTTTCCAATTTTTTGACTTCAATGGGACTGAGGCGTGAGTCTGGACTTTGATCTTGCTTGGCTAATAAATATAAAACTTATGTTCTAAATACATGAGGATACATGATAGAGTTAAAAATGTATTTTACTTGGAGATTTTTTAATCAGAAAATGATCATGTAATCAATGGACGAAATTGACATAATTTTGACCTTGGTTTGCCTGATCTTTTCAAGATCTAACTACATAATAGGTTCCATCAGACCCTTTCAAAAGCTTTACTTTGGCACGTGTCTTGACCCAAGAAACCCTAGTTTCCACTCGTGTTATTTTATAAAGTTGATACTTGATAAAATGTAGTAAACTGGATTTTAACGATTTCTAAGTAAGGACTTTAACTTTTTGAATTTGATTTGCGAACTACTGAACGTTTTTATGGAATTAATTGTAGCAACAAGTTGCTTGGACAAACTTTACTTCAGCATTCTTTGGAGAAAATGAAACAAAATTTATAAAAAACAAGATAAGAGACTTCAAGAACCTGGCTTTAGATCCGTAAGTTGCAGCAAATCATTCTGAAAAGGTCAAAGCCAGTTGCTGATATTGGTTATTGTGGCAATCAATTGCCAGAGATTGCTGACCAAGCCTAGTATGTTGTGCCTCCGGATGAAAAGCCCTTAACTTAAGAAATATCGAGACGCAGAGACTTCAGAGGCAAGTGTGAATAAACTAGGTACACCTTTTGAGACGAAAGAAAAAGCCCAATGAGGAATTAATTAAGAATAAGAAAAAATGAAAAATCTTCATCCGATGGACAGCTGAACTTTTGAGACTTTTCAATCAACCAGGATAGACAAACTGGTTTTAAAATTTTGTTGGTGGACAAAACTAAATTTTTTGTAGCGATTTTCACCTGTGCATTACACTCATTGGCTCATACAATGGTACTATGATTTAGCTCACCGAACTAAAATCAATTATTAATACTTTAAAAGATTTTTTTACAATTATTTATCCTCATCATATCTCAGAGATCTCGGATCATTTTCTGACATTGCATTTTGTAAGCAAATGTTACAACAGAATTCAACGTATCAATTGACAAAAAATTGCTTTGAAAAGTGAACTAGCAGCCAAGCGTGCAGTGGCGCAACTCTTGTTGCATGGGGCACGAAAATTTAAGAACAAAAAGAAAAATTGCGCAGAGCCTTGGACAAACGGTGGGAGCAAACATTCTGAGTCATGCCACTGCATGCATGGAGGCTTTAAACAAAATAATCAAAGACTCAGAGCAATGACAATATTTATCCATCCGTGTCTTTTACAGGAACATTTTGAACCGAGTCATTTTTAACTATTGTGTTGTGAAAAAAAATGAAAAAAATTTCCATTAAAAGAAAGAGTACCATAAAAAAGGATCAGATATACTTCCGCTTTACTTAAAGTAGATAATGAAGCAGAGGTTATATGTGAAGATAAATATAAGGGCTACAACATAGATCTAACAACAATGCTAGATACATAAACGTGTTTAATAGTAGGTACTTTGAGTCTAAAAGAACAACTGAAATGGACAAAGTAGCTGCTCAACACAGAGAGGATGGGGAAAAATATGACTTTAAGGTACACAACAAAAATGATGACTTTTAAAAACACGAAGTAAAAATAGAGGCCTAATGCTTCCAATTGAGGAGTGATAATTATATAGAATTTTCTCACCAGAAAGAGCAGTCAGGAGGAGTTATAATCTATCACTTGCGTGGTGATTTTATTAATTTTGAAAACTTAGGCTTTCACACTTAAAATCAATAACTTTTTAGCTTTCCCTAATTTTAATTTCAAGACTTAGGAGAGGTAATACATACAACCGTCAAACTTCATTTTTAATTTTCTGAAGAATGATTAGAGGCTATTTTAAAAAAATCGTCTAGACAATATTGCCTATTTTTCAAACTGATGCCGCATTTTCAAATATGGTTTCAGCGATTATTTCAATTATTGAGAAATTAGCAAAAATCTATGATTGTTTAATTTCTACGCTGAGATTGTGGAGAGACTGGTTATGATTGGCAGGGTAGTGGTTGAAAATTGTTAATTGGTGAAGGTATGATTGACAACGCTCAAACATAAGATGTTTACAACAACTCAAAATTTTCTCAACGAGGATAAAGGAAAATTTTTACTGGCACAAAACTCTTGGAAGAAAAAGTATTTTGACGCAGATTATGACTGATTCATCAATTTCTTCGAAGAAAAAAAGAAAACGAAATTTTTGAAAGAAAAAAAAAACAAGGTTTGTACTGCTGATCAATTGAAAGATTAAAGAAAATCCAAGGACAACGAGAAAATGTTCATTAAATAAGCTGGCAGTTAATAATTTTAACTGCTCTGCCCAGCTAACAGACCTGAAACTTCTTGTCAAAATTTAGAATTTACATTTTTTTCTCGTACATTGATCAAAAGTAAATGGATAACATACTTCACACATTACTTGACATCCTGGCACAGATGATAGGAATCCTTGCTTTTGTTGAATTCTTTTGACATTAATTTCTAGGATTTAATCAAAAGAATCGACGAATAATACAGTAGTGCATACAAGAGAGAAACGTCACAATAGTTGAAGCCTTTTACCTGATAGTATTTATAATAGAATATTTTAACTTCCGAGCTTGACAAAAAAAATTGGGGCTCAAAGAAAAAAAGGAAGGGAACTGACGGACATATGTGCACATGCTTTAACAAAATGTTCTGCCAAAAAGAAGACAGCAAAGAGATGCATAAACAGAGGCTCATATTGAGGCCAGGAACAGTTTGACTGAATTCAGTAGTAAAATAAAGAAAAGATTACAGAGAGAACAATACATGATATCAATTAATAAGTATAATGATATTACAGGATCATACAATTTAATTCATGGGCTGATTCGCAATTAAAAGAGAAAAGCATTTCACTATCCTAAAAAATCTGCATTTTTAAATCGTACCCAACAGTGGGTTTTAAACACTTTTACTACGGTCAACATACCACCCGCGATTTTTTTGCCAAAATGTCAACTAGAAGGTCTACTGATTGAGGAACAACCAACCGCAAAATCTGTGGTCTGACCTTTTGGAGAAGTTTCGATTTTTGGCTGGTATTTTTGGTCAAGGCGCTGAAAAAGTCAAGTTAGGTTGTTTTTGTGGCTCGTAAATGCATATCCTAAACACTTTCAGTCAATCAAGTGTCAGTAGGTAGCTATACTTGCACATTGCCCAAAAGCTTTATCCTTGAATTCACGATTATCGGGTTTTTTAGGACATTCTGGGCCAAATTGCTGAAAAACACCAAAAAACCCGAAAATCGGGGATTTATGGGTAAGACTTTCGGGCAATGTGCACGCATGGCTATCTACTGACACTTGATTGACTAAAAGTGTATTGCATTTACAAGCCACAAAAACAGCCTAACTTGACTTTTTCAGTGTCTTGACCAAAAATATCCGCTAAAAAGCCAAAAATCGCATTTTCTCAAAAACCCTCTAACTACAAATTTGGTGGTTTGTTGCTCCTCAATCAGAAGGCCTTCTAATTAACATTTCCGCAATAAAATCGCGGGGGGTATATTGACCGCATTAAAAGTGTTTAAAACCCACTGTCACCCCTCTCTCAGTGCATAATATTTTGAGTGTGAGGCATCAGCAATCTTAACTTTAAACAGAATAAATTTATTACAGAAAATCTGCAGTGTTCCAAAACTATATTGTGGCTTCAATCACTTTTGTAACACTGAAAGTGAACAAAACAAAATGGTTGAACTAATGAAACATAACAGAGGCTGATTGTGAGCTCAGGAACTATACATCATAATTGTCGTCTTAACAAAGGCAACACAAAGGATGACAAAAAAATCTACAAAAATGCAGAAATGCCGTCCCTAAGCTAAGCCACTGATATTTTCCACTCTGAGGAAATCTCTAAAGAACCAAATTCATAGAGACAGAGAAAAATATTACAGTAAAGATGGAGGATTTGGAGTCTGTGCAAGACATACTTAAGAGAGGGGAAAGATTAGAGGCAGGAAATTTTCGAGCATGAATAAAGTAAGTTTCATTCCGTTCAAGGAGAGAATAAGAGAAATAGTAAGGTCCTACTGAATGCAGTCTTCTCTCAAAGCTATTTTGATCATTTAATAGACTCATTTATCACGTTGACTGTAAGTCAGTTCTATTTAATGTTTAAGGATAGCTCAGTCTTTGACGTTTATACTCAATCATTGATTGAGAAAAAGAATGTCAACAGGTTGCCCACAATTTTGAGCAATTGGAATTCCACAGTGACGTACTGCAGTTTATATGATAGTCATTGCAGAATGGTAGGAAGAGGTGCAGCGGTGTTGTCGAGAGTAACAGAATTCAGCTTCCACACAGAAGAGGAGCTATTTCATGGTGCGAGTATGTATGAGGAAGAACTTAATGGGCGGCTTTTGACTCCTCTCATCATGACTTCTATATACATTTATGTATGAATTTTTGTGCTGTAGATGTAAGAGCTGTATTTTCAATTTTAAGTGTGTGTTTTTTTAAAATTAGCTCAAAATTTTATCAATTGCTTTTATTTCTTTAACACTTTGCGTTTTTTTCTTTGGTGAGAACAGCACTGCATTCATTCCTGGGCAAAAATTTAAAATAGGAGACATTTCAGGGTGAAAAAAGTCGAAAAATCATGTTCATCATTTCCTCTGAAAGTTGTGTTTTCCTAATTCTGGGCGATTTCTAGGATTTAAAACCGTATATGGTCCCAATTTTTTCAGAAATGTTTTTTTTTTACACCGTTTTCCCTATTCGAACAGCTACTTGTGACGGTCGTGAGTTTCGCAACAAAACCGCAGCACGTGCCGCCTACCTCGGAAACAAACAAATGAGCACCAGATATTTAGCTTGGTTCATACCCTTTATTAAGTGGCATACACGATTTCAATATAAAAATAACGAGCATGACGCTCGTGAGCTCCCAAGTGATCAGAATTATTACTTGCCAACTGATGTCGCCAAATCACCGCGATTCACTAGAAACTTAAATCTAGTGAAGATAAATACTTCATCCCACTTCAGGGCATCCCTGGGCATCACCGACACCAACCAGATTCCAGTTGCTCTACTTACACGCTTTTTGGTAGGAGCATTTATCTCTAGAGTCTAGCTGTGACGATCATGAGTAAACTTTTTCGAGCACTCTCATCCACTTGTGAATGAATTATACTGCAGATTATTTGTCTTCTATTTATTTTTTTACGATGGAGAAACGTTTTTAGATTATGTTTAAGTCCTCGAATCAGTTTTACTCTTCGAGTTGTAACAGTGCAAGCTAGGAGCCATAGTGTCAGGATGCGGGACGGTCGTGAGTTTGAGACCATTCAAACGGTAAAAAATTACAAAAAACCATGAATAGTAGGCAATTTTTTAACGTAGGTTTTTAGAAACAAATGTTTTCTTCATATTTAGGCCAAAAAATAGGAGTAAAACATATTTATGTGCGAATAAAAGACCAGGAACAAGAATGTCCTCTATTTCAAATTTTCGCCCTCCTACACATTAAAATTGAAGACAACCTGTTAAAAATGACGAGACAGAATACACACAACAAGAAACCGATAATTTGATTCAGTAATATTAACAAAAAAAAAAAAAAAAACATCCTTTTTAAACACTGCTGGGCAAAAGTCAATGGCCTCCTTGCAGCTTATTCCATAGCTTTGGTTAGGAATTCAATAAACCGTTTACCGTACTGCTCAGGGTCACACGTCGAAATACCATCAACATTAGCTCCATACTTGACTGTTTTGGCTGCTTTTGCAGCTTGCTTTTTCACTCCGTAGTGGGTAAGAACATCAATCAGTGCAATGAAGTATATCTCCTTCACTGGAGCATCTAAAAAAGGAGAAGAAATGTTTCAATCAATTGAGTGTGTAATACCAAACAAAAACACTATGTAAAGGCAAAGGTTCAGTTTGAAGAATGAGGACGACCTATTGGACTCACATTTTGGTTATAGAACAGTTGATCATTTAATTAATAGGTAAAATTGTCGATATTTTATGAACTTTCTCATCTGAGTTGAGAAATATGGAATAGAGATGATTAACTGGTGTTCTTTCGTGCATCTAATGGAGACTTCTCCAATCATATCGATAGACTTGCTGTCTTTGGAAAAAGTAAGGGGCTATGGAATAGTAGAAACAGATTGCACAAAGCAGAAGGGAACCAATGCAATTACAGTGTTGTAAAAATTGAGTATCTTCATCATTACATAAAAATGCCGAGAATAGCAAAAATTTTAATATTTTCCGGCGAAAAATCGTTGATTTCAATGAAAAACGATTAGATACTTGAATTGTGCGAGTGTAAATACATTTAATACTTCTTAGAGCAAAGAGGAAGTTGCACACTTTTGAAAAAACTTCTGCTGCGAGCATTCTTCAATACTACAAAAAATAAGGTGAGAGCGGCTTAGATAGTTTTTGTATGGACAGCATGAAACAGTATTCTAATCTGACAAAAAATCGTGACGAGATTCCAGGGTTGCCAAATTGACTTAAAACACTTAATTGGAGAGATATTGACTGTAGAACTTCCATCCGCAATTTTCCTAATTTTTACATGCAATTGGAAGAGAGGTAAGTGGGATTTTCAGTTTGAATTGGCCAACAGTTTTCTAGTTGAAATACAATGAGTAGGGCTGTGCGAGTACTCGAATTTCGAGTCGAGTCGAGCCGAGTTTCGAGTACTCGACTCGGCTCGAAAGTTAGGTTAGGTTCGAGCGAGTACTCGAACTCGGCTCGAGTGTCAACAACACGAGTTTTTTCGAGTATTTCGAGTTTTTTTTGAGCCGAAAACGCCGAAAGAGTCCAACTTCTAAATATTTCAATCATACTTAAACTATTATTAGTTTTGCCATCATTTTACGATTGAATAACATCAAAGTCTCGTCGGCAAATTTTCTACCATCCGCAGCGCCAACACGCTACCGCCCGGCGATTTCCTGCCGCCCGCGCGCGGTTTGTAACTACACGGAGTCATATGAGCGCATTTATGTGCGCGACAAATTTCAACCTGCGGCGACGACCGCCGCTTGGAAAACTGAAAGTGAGCACGTGTTTTGGACCTATTGCGCTCCAGAAAAACGGTGTCGCGGCGGCAGAAAAAAGGTGCTGCAGCTACAAAAATATGGATCGCGCGATTCCAAAAAAACGTCGCGGCGACAACTGCCGCCGGCGACACGGCGACACGAATTGCGAGCATAAATGGGCTCTGAAGCCTTCACTTGTGCCGCCTGAAGTTCCTTTGATGTACGCCGCTTCTTCCCAAGTTTGGTCCTCTTTTCAAATTAAACCGCGGGAAGTTATTTTAACGCGTTACTGCCGAAAATTTTGTAATTTTAGTGTAAATCCTTCCTAGTGTGTCATCGTCAATAATTATTAATATCATATTATGAGTTTTGTTTGGAATTATTTGTTGTAGAAAATAGATTAAATCACGTTTTAAAACTTGAAATTACTCGAACTCGACTCGAGCTCGACTCGGCTTGAGGGTCATTTTCAAAGCTCGAAAAAGCTCGAACTCGGCTCGACTTAGTGAAAAAATACTCGAACTCGGCTCGAATCCAAAAAACCAGGCTCGCACAGCCCTAACAATGAGCAAGTTGAAATGTTGTAGCAGTGGAATACAGTAGTTTCTTTGTCTGGGGAACAACAAATTATAGAACCTAAAGATGGTGGATTGATATCGTAAAAAGTTTTTTCCGTGGTTCTTTTTTTAATCACTAATTTTGACCTGTCAAAATATCCGTTCAGCCAAACATTTTTGGACATTTTTTGCGTCAAAATGTTCAAAATACATTTCTCTGAATGTTATAACTAGAATCTTAATTTTAAAAGTTTCAGCAATGGGTCAGTTGCGCTGGTAATAGAATTATGTTTTGATGCTTGATTCTTGTAGTTCAGCTAAAAATGTTACGATCCGCCTAAACAGCAACTTTCTACGTTGAATATTAACCGAGTTATTGCTCTTTGAAAAATTCGGTTTGTGACATCATCTACTGTGGTAGTGACACCCTTGGTTTCTTGCACCTTGCTTTTATCCGAGTTTCACGTTGAGTAACCAGTAGAAATAAGCGTTTTTCTGACTGATGAAAGCAAGTGGAAGAAACCAAGGGTGTCACTACCGCAGAGCATGACGTCAAAAACCCAACTTTTCAAAGGGCGATATTTCAGTTAATATTGAACCTAGAAAGTTGCTGTTTGGACCTTTCTTATTATTTTTAGCTAATTTACCAGAATCAAGCATCAAAACATGATTCTGTGACCAGCGCAACGGACCCATTAGCAGCAAGTCTTACAATTGGATCGCGTTAAACAGAAAGGAACCAAGCCACATCAGCTATTGCCAAATTTATTTGGGCGATTTAATTTTTGTGCGAATTTCAGTGAATTATCTGAATAGTGAGAAGAAAATTCTTCAAAATTTTCAAAGGAATCCGCACGAATGTTCCCTCGTAAAAAATTAAAGTGCCCAGTTAAATTTGGCAATAGCTGCTGTGGCTTGGTTCCTTTCTGTTAAACGCGGTCCAATTAGAAAATACACTGCAAATTCGCTTCAAATACCACAGCATAAGGGTTCAAAAGTTAGTGTAATTAACTTACTTTCAGAGGAAGGAATTGCGTATATGTCCAGTTCAGGAATAATCGTGGTTGCGTCGTACTGCAATGATGTATCACGGAAAAGACCATGGGGGCTGTCGGGGGGAGTTGAGCCCCATGGGTATCGGTCCCCTGCTCCAGTCCCGATGCCACCTTCGCTATCCTCATCTTCCTCGGCGTCTGACGGTCCACCGGCCATACCTTCGTCCACCTCGTTTCGTTCTGCCTCAGCACGAGCACAGTCGTGAATACCTAAGAGGAGGGAGTAGTCCATCAAGTGAAGGTTTGTCAGGAACTGCGGATAAAGATGCAAAATATTAGATTACATTCTTGAATCATTAGTTCAGTGATTTCCTTTTTCGCTGTTGAAAATTATTCAATAATGCTGGAGCAAAGCTCTGAAACGACGTACGAGTGGGGACTTAACACCGCGAAAACAAAGAAATCACTGATAGGTACCAAATATGCACAATACAACGGAACAATTCCGAATTTTCCAAAGAATGTTGAACAAGTTTTTTAAGTCCAAAATCAAGTTGTGAGAAAGAAATCAGTATTCATAGTTTCCACTGAAATCAGTAAATTAAAACTAAAAGTTTGCAAGAAATTAAAAATCGACACAGGCCTTTGGAAAGTAAGTAATATGTCAAGCAAAAAACTGGAATTTATTTCCACAAAAATTTCCTTCTTCTTTTGATACGCGATACATATGAAATTTTCAAGGAAAACTCGGCTCACTGAAAATATTATTTGAACGCACATTGAAATTGCATGATCAATTTGACTCAAAAAGACTCGTTTTCTACTAGTAAAAAATTTGAATTTATCATTACAGAAAACACCTCTTTTTTGAGTATGAGAAATATGACAAGTTTTTGATACGTCCATCATATTCTACAAGGAATTTTGGTAGGCGAAGATATGTTGTGGTGCATAATTTCAGATGCAAGCTTTGCAGATTGTGGACAAAGCTTTTAGTCCGACTCCTACCATTAACCTGCTCCATTGTGTGTCATAACCAAGAATTGACCGAGGGCAATGATGTTACAATGCATAGATACAAAATCGATTAATAGTGATCTCCGAAAGTAAACAACTGCCAACTTATTTGACATCAGCTTTATAAATATCAAATACATTATTATTAGAGCATCTTTGTACTAGAAAATGACAAGAGTTTATCAGAAACTTCACATGCCTTCTTTGCATAAGGAGGCTTATTAAGAAACGATTTTATTGTATTGTTCAAGTTTAAATACAAGAGAGTTACTTACCCCCACATCAGCATTTAATGTTTCAAGTAGTTTTTCTTTTGCATCATCACCTATGTAAATTTTAGTGCCTTCTTTGACGAAATCATTATCTTTGAATGTTGGTAAGTCTTTTTCCTTCTCTCGATCAGAGGCTTCTCTATCAACGGTTGATCCTTTCAGGTCAAATTTTCTGTAATGAAAGAGGTAAACGTAATTTTAGAAATGAGAGGGATGCACCTAAGTAATGGAGCTCATTTTCTCATGAAAATTTTTGTTTGGAGAGAAACAAATTATTACAAGACAGGTTTCAGGTTTATACAGACGTGAACAGAAACAAATGGTGGAAACATATTTTAGCCAGTTGCAACGTACCTACCAAGACATTAAAGAAACGTGAATTCACAATACTTCATTTCAAGTTATTTGATTCAATTTTCCTGCCACTTGTAGAAAGTTACTTGAACTTGCGGTGAAGAATCACAATTTATCTACTTTCCGCCAACATTTTTCAGTTACCTAGTGAAGTAATTCACTAGTGAACGAATTTTTAATATGTTAATATGGAAAATTCTGCAAATACACACCTGTGCGTTGCTAAATGATTGCTAAAAACATTACGCATTGCAACAACATAGTGTTCCATTCCGTCAACAGTGAGCCTGTACATTCCCAAATATTGCGGCAACAGTGTTTTGCCATGCCGCTCGACAATGTATGGATGATACTGCTTGAGAAATGAGTGCATGCGTTCCACTTCTTCACTAGTTAGTGTTTTGATGATGAATAATTTATCGTAGGACTGATAAAACTTTGCACCGGATTTTCCTGGGGAATCTACAGCAACTGGTTGAGATCTGTTCAATAAATAAATAATAAATATATAAATAAAGTAGAAGACTTCGCTGAATGATCCCTGAAATGTAAAGTAAGGCTTTCAAATGAACAATACAATGAGAATGTACAGGGGCAGTTAGGGAGGGCTGATGATAATTTCAGGTGTCATGTTGACATTGGTGATTTTTGTGAGTTACTACATGAAAGTGAGAGCAATCACAATTTTGAAAGCTTTGTTCAAACAGTAAAAATTAGATCATAATCCTAACTTTTTATTAGAATAAATCTGGGTAGTATTAGCAGATGCATAGGCTTGATAAAAGGCTGATAGATTTGAGGAACAAAAGCGTAGACTCTCCACATGCTAACTTAAGTTTACGCCAATTGTTGCAGCTAATTTCTTTGATTTAGCCATCTTTAAATCTTGGTATCCCTCTCGAGTTTCCGAACGATAGATACGAAACAGAGACAGATAACAAGATGACTGAGTCAAGAGTTATATCCAGATAATAAAGTCACACAATGACTCATTTTCGCTTTGTCACCTTCTAGGCAAATATAGCTCTGATTCTCACGAGTTAACCAATGGGTCATTTCATGTCAAATCAACAAGGCTTGTAACCACCGCGACACTCATTTCCATCACTTTCTTTTTACTTAATGTATAGGTCAATATAAGAAAAAACCCAAATTTTCAGCTTCATATCTTCAATACTTCTTGTGAAAAACATTCTTGAAGTTTTGTGGCCTTTTCTAAAAATGCACTCTCTAAACTCGGAAATGTCTCGTGTTTGAAAAAAAGCCTTGTAAGTTTTGGAATTTTTAAGATTTTAAGCTGAAATTTGGCGCACTAGTTTATGTTAGTATGTATTTCAAGGAGAAAATTCCCAATTGGACCCAACTCACTCAGGAGGGCCATCTAAGCTCACTCAGGAGGGCCATCTAAGCTGAAGATACGCCCATTTAACCCTGATTTCTAACGCTAAAAACCAGTTTTCTTAAAATGGGCGTAGCAACTGAAGCCAACAAGATGCTGACAACTTTTTTTTTTTTTTAAATCAACTTCAGAGTATGCTCTAACTAATTAAAAAATAAAAATCTTGTGTATGCAGCTTCTTCCTTGGTTAATCACACTTTTTAGCAAAAATTGCTGAAAGAAAATAAAGGAATTCAATTTTTGATGCTTTTTTTTTTTTTTTTTGTGTACGTTCATTTCCCACCAAAAGACAACTTATGCTGAAAATTTGGGTTTTTTCTTATATTGACCTATAAAGTCTAATAAGAAAAAAAAAAAAAATCATGGAAATCCGTGTCGGGGTGGTTACAAGCCTTGTTGAATTAACATTTAATGACTCTGATAGAAGAAGCTGCTTTTCTAGTAAAAATTGATTCTACTTAAAAAAAAATGAAAAGATAAAATGCTTTGTTAGTTGTCGTATTTTTGGCTTTAATTTGAGTTTTTAAATACGTTTCTTCTGTCCTTTTTCTTTTTTTTTCTTTTTTTCACCTTCTTATGCCTGAGCCCCCATCTCTCCTTAGTAGCTATATATTCTCTGAGGCTTTTGGTTGATTTTTCACAAATCAGACGAAATTTAAATACTTTGTCCTCCTTGCAACTAAATAGTCATTGATTGCAAATATGAAAAGGGGCTAACCCCCTGAAAAAGGGGGGGGGGTAGTAAAAAAAAGAATAGGTCTTGGTACGGAGGAAAAAATGAGAATTAGTTCTCACACACAAAAAAAGCTGTTAAAATGTAGCATAACAGAGATAGAATTACATGCTCAGGGCTTGCCACCTCAAAATTCATGAGTGACTAACCAATAACCATGGATAGATCGACACTCTGGAGTTTCAGATGTTATTTCAAATCCAATAGAAGTGTAAAACAACCGGTATTGGATATCAAAACTTCATTAAGGTTTAATATATTCCACAAGGAGGGAGTCGTGAGTTATACATATGTATCTTTGTTCCTTGAACTTGAGAGGACTCAGATAAAATTGTCATCTGGGAGACAAATATATACCTGACAACTTTTCTCAGTGAGGATACCGAGAAAACTCCTTATTCGTCAGGAATGCTTCTGAGGTCCTCAGTCAAACATTTTTCCTCTTATTTTATAGATTAAAATGTCCTTATAGATAGACACTATAATTTTGTGCATGCAACCGCACACAGTAAATGTAAAGTTACAAGTACTGTTTGTTTTTGTGCCAGAAGAGTGTATATTGTTGCATTAAAATCCAAAAATGTCGAGTTCTGTAAATGGCGAGTTAAAACTTTAGAAAAATGTCTTGAAACTATGATCTCATAACTTTTGACTGTCATGTTTCCAATTTAACTTGACATTTATGGTCTCAGAACATCAGGAGAACACTTCTCAAAAAGGAAGCCCCAATATCGGAATAGATCTTTTTCTTTGTGGAAAATTACAGTTATTGTGTTAATTTACAGGTTAGATATAATGACTAGTAACTGTAAATTGGGACAAATGTTCAGGATAAAGATTTCATGTTCATCAACCTAAGATTGAAAAGCTACCAGTAAAGAGAGGGTTTGCAAGTTTGCTTTCTTGTTTCATACCTTACTTTTACTTTCTTTCTACTCTCCTGGATGGAAATAGTGATTTCTTTATTTACATTGCGAAAATATTAGGAAAAAATATTCTAAACAGAAATACAGATTGTAAATATTAGCAAAAACACGCAACACTGGATTATTGAGTGGATGGTGGTTGTTAAAATAGTCTTGGTCGATATTTATGCCGATGACTGCACATCAAACCACACCATTCACACACAAAACTAACCTCCGCTTGGGATCTGATTTATAATATTTGCTGCGCTTTTCTTTGCACAAATCACCACTGATACTAATCGGCAAAGTTTGAGCACGGCTGATTGGTTTGTGCCCACTGCTGTACTTAGTTACATAGCTTTCAGATACAGAAAATCTGTGCAAAAACATGAAACTCTTTGTAAGGCTGCAAAAAAGGGACTCAATCTAAAGTATATGCTGTGGGAATTTTTCGAGTTTCAGAAGAAGTGTACCTTACAGGAAAAATCACTCAAATTCAATGAATCCTAAATACAGTTAGCTCTATGCTTAAATTGAGCTGCAGAAAATAGGCAAGACTCAATAGGAAATGTGACTCTCTAACAGGTCTAGAGGCTGTTTTTCTATGAAGAGCTCAATTATCTTTTCAGGCTGATGGATGATGCAAAAAGTATCTCTTCTAAAAATTTAAATTTTCCTGTGCCAGAACAGTACATTCTCTCATTTTTATAAATGTCTTAATGGGTAATGAAACATTTTTTAAAAAGCAAATTTAGCCCCTTCTACATCAAGCTAATTTTTCAAGTTTGCACACACGTACAGCTATAACTTAAACGATGATGTTAAACTTGACGAAAATGATAGAGAGTCCAGAGAGATTTTATCTCATTGTAAGTTACTGTTTGGAGTGACCACCTGAATTGGGATTCAGATTTGAAACAATAGAAAAGGCAAACACAAAAAGTTCATGGTGTAATAAATTACTCGCTACAGTGAACCATTTATTAAGGTTTAATTCAAAACAAACCAAACAAACACTGTAAGCTTGAATTCATGAGAAAAAAAAAACAAAAAAAAAACAAACCAACACCAAGATTGACTTATGTATTTTTCACGATTTACAGATGGAAGTTCTTGAGGTTTTGCAAACAAATTAGTAGGTACTTAGTACTTTTTTTTTTAAAAAAAAAAAGAAAAAAAAAGATAGGTAACTCCAATTTGGGAGAGGTTTTGCTGATTGCATAAAAGGGAATTTTTGTAAGGTTCACCTCTATATTATCCTCTGATGCTGTGCCAAAACAATTGAGCACTTCAAGACTATAGAATATCAAAAACGAGTAGTTGATATTGGAGTGAGTAGTAGCCTTGTCCGACATCAGTTCCTTCAATTGATACTGGAAGTTAAGGCAATGCAATGCAGATATTGGAGGTTCTCTTCCACTTTATATTCTAATCTACACATGGAAGCAACTCCTTCAAAAATGAATACCTGGCTCTTATCTGAACAAATTTGTTCCAATTTCCTATACTACACATGAGCGAAAAGTATAATCTGATCTTTGAAAGTAATGCAATTAATGTAATAATCTATCAATTGTTTCAAAAAGCTTCATTAACCAGTGACACAAAAAAAGGACAAAAGTTTGAATGGACGACAAAATAAGAGGCCAGACAAATTCAGAAAGATATGAAACTCACCTTGTCATAGATTCCTTATAATCTAAATCATCGATTCCAAATCTTTCTCGTAAATTTCGGAACACGAGCGGACAGTATTCTTTGATTTTGAAATGGCTTGGCATGTTTTCTCTGCAAAAAAAGGAATAGGAAAAATAGAAAGATGTCGAGAACAAAAAATAAGGCTCCTATAAAAGTTTATAGAGTAGAGTAAGATATAGGAGGCTGCGTTATCTGAAATTTTAAAAAAGTTGAGTGCATGCATAAAATACCATAGCTTCAACGATAAAGCATTAGGTTTGAGGAAGATGAATTTATTGGACTGTTATTCATGGGCTAAACTTGAATTGCCTTTTGAAGAATGCAGTATTTCTTTGCCCCCTTTTCTTGGAACAAATCATCCTATTTTCTATTTTTTAGCTTAATGCCTTCAAGACATGGATTGCTTTAGCTTCATGATTATTTTTCTAAAGAAGATATTAGTTTCAGATTATCTTCACTTTCGCAACCAATGCCTGATCAGCTGAAAAGAAGATGCTAACTTATTGCTAACAAGGCGGTAAAATAGTGCCAGCACTATTGGCACTATTGTGTTAGTATGGGTCCACACTATTTGGCGGAGAAAAAAAAGTCAAAAAGTTCACAAATTTCAATTAGAGTCAATTATTTTGAGCTTTAATGAGTACCAGTACAATACTGGGGGGGAGGGGAGAGCGTTCAGGCTTGGGAGGCAGCTTGCATTGGAATATTAAGTTGAGGTCACACAAAGAGATCCATCACGTTTTGGATCTTTTTAGATCTAATCAGTGGATCACTCTGGTCAGAGAGCCCAACTTAGCATCCTGCAAAATCCAAGACAACAGCGACACTCTTCCCCTTCAGTCTTGTACTGGTACTTATTAGAGCTCACTCTAATTGAAATTTGTGAACTTTTTGGCTTTGTTTCCTCTGCAAAATGGTGAGGAATCAACACTATTTTACCACCTTGTTACATACAGTTCGGGCCACATTTCTTGGTGCTTTTTTTCTCCCTTATTACCAACTATTGACTTAGAAAGTAAAATTTCAGAAAATGATAGAACAAAAATGAACACAAAACTTACTTGTTAAATAGATGGTTGTCAACTTTTAGCTTGGAGTATGATTTGAAATCATCGGGAAGCAACATTACTGGTATTGTCACATGACTTAGTTCATTTATCTGGAAAAATCAAAAGGATGATATACTTTGTGTACAGATCATTCAAGATATAAGACAAAACAATAAACCAGAAAAAGCTACTCTTGACAGTGGGTGACAGGAAAAAGCAAACCTGCATCAGAACAGGCACAAGCGTCTTAATGTGACAGACTACCTGTTGACATGGATTTCAGCCGCTCTAAAACAAAGGCTGAAATACTGAAGGAAAATACAAAATATGACGTGGTTCTGTAATAAGGTAGGTATGAGAAATTCAGGTGCATTATTAAGGGAAACTTGACACAATACCATTACGTGTTCTTATTAGCTAAACTCAAGTCAATAAATAAAGAAGATTTTGAAGAATTGGGTAAAAGTGTCAGGCTTTCTTAAATGTGTATGAACAATGTGATAAGCACTACAAAATTAGTGCTCTCACAGAGAGGGTAGAGTCGAGGCAAATAGGCTGCATCGCATCACATCAATGAAACATTGGGTACGCAGAAAATTAAGGTTGCAAATAAGGCTCGCATTCAAACACACTGTGGCTTCTTCCTTCACAGAATACTTTTCAGCTGACGGAGTCAGATAATCGGGACTACCTATCACAGCTTCAATCGCGACAAAGAAGGACAGATATCCTTTTGAGTCAGTGAGCTTTGAGTGAGAATCATGGAGACACGGATTGCTGTATAGAGGAGAATGTAAGAAGTATATAATATTTAAGACACAATTTGTGTGGAGTACTTACTGTATGATTTACACCCCACATAAAAACAGATAAAATGGGTTCATTGGCACGGAATAGCTTCACCTTCTGATGTTTGACGCGAAAATGCTTCTTCTTCAACTTACTGAAACCACTTGGAGCCGAACTCATTGCGACGATTAGTGGGAGAAAACAGAGGGAAATGAAATTTTAATTAAATACTATTTTCGGCGAATATCATCGTTTGAAAACTACGACCTGAGATGCTGATACTGGGGCATCATCACTGGGACGGAAAAAGCCGCTGCGTAATAGCTGCAAAACATTTCTTGACGACAAGACGTTGTTCGCGAGCGAGAAATTATAACAATTACAAATGAATACTTAATGGATTTATTACACGAACATCTGCACTTGACAAAGTTATCGAAATTAATTCGGGCTCGGGCTAGATAAATGATAAGTGACAGCGACTGGAGCGACAGCACAGGCCGTCCCAAATTCTTCAAAACAGCTCAACGTTGAGCATTGATGTGGCTGTTGAATAAAATTTTGGCGCGAATTTTAAATTCAAGGACGAATTTTATATGGCCAGGCACCATTCCTTTGCAACGACTGAAATTAAAGCAATTTTTGCAGTCATGAATTTATGCTTCCTTCCTCGTCATCCCTAGCCTAAAGATTTGTTCGGTTCAATACTGACGGAAATATCACACTTAGGGAAAAAAGGGTATTATTACATCCATCCTGTTGGGACAAACCACATTGCCCATTTTGCAAGTATGATTAATTGTAAGCCCAATTCACATTATCTAACTTTTCATCTGAACGAAAAGTTGGATGGAAAGTTGAATGCAAACAAATTTGATTCAATTACTCTCCGTTAACTTTCCATCCAATTGACGCCGCTAATGGACGGAACGGAGAGTTGAATGTGACGTCACATTCAAGTTTCCGTTCAATTGTTCATCAAAAAATTGTCATTTTCTCGCGTCAGTATCACACTATCCAACTTTTCATTACGACAAGTTGCATTTAAGAGTTGAATGAAAAGTTTGATAGTGTGAATTGGGCTTTTGAAACATATATAAAGGGACCAAATCTCATGGAGATGAAAAAGACCAATTGAACCATTAGTTTCAGACCTTCAGGTAATGCTCATCCATTCCTCCTGGGAGGTCAGCAGGGTAGGTATTCAGACAGAATGTACCTATGGTACACCTCATGATCTTAGTAAAGTGTACCAATGAATTTCTACACCTGCGCATTCAGTTTCACTGATGCTTGAAATGCTTTTCCTTCATTTTAAAATCTTGGCATCACATGTTGGTGGCTGAACTCAGAATTAACAACTTATTTCGCAACAAACGCAGACTTCTGACATACTTATTTTTTTAATTGAGGAACTAAACGACGAAATAGGTACATTGAAACTTTCTTTGAGTCTTTCTTCCTGTTTGAAAAAAATGTTGTAGGTAATCAAGAGATAAAGTTGACTAGGTAATTTCCTTTAGAAAAAGTTAAAGTTTGAGACACCTCAATTGAAAAATGTGGCTTCTTAGTTCAGTTATTGTTATATTATACACTCAGTCCTTCTGGAGAAGTCATTGAGAGTACAATCATGTAATTCTTTCTAAAAAACTGATTGAGGTACAAAATTTCATTTTTTAAGAGCTTACGAGGTCTGTTCAATCAAAAACCAGATTTTGGTGATAAGTAGCCCACAATGTGTCCAAATTAGGTTTTCTTGGACTCTCCTGATAGCTGAAAATATACTTAAAAACGCTACATTCACAAATTTGAAAAATCTTAATTAGCTTAATTGGTACATGGCTTAAGGTAAGGCAGCCTTATGGCTGTTCTGCGATTTTTTATGTTTGACCAAATTTGTCTCTCTTTTTTCCGTCTTGCACTACCTTTTTGTACCCACAAGGATGATTGGAGTTTCATCTCCAAATCGTATCCGTACACTTAAGTTTCGTCACCGAACAAAATCCTACCCAAAAATGTAGGATCATTGTTAGACCGTTCAAGAAGCTAAAGGGAGATTGACATTCGGTTGGATTTTTGTTCAACAGACAACAATTACAAGACAAGTTTACCTGAAACTCGATACATATCTAAATATTCTATCAAAATTGTAAGTACAGAGCCTTCAGAAAAATCAGTTTTTTTTTTTTTTTTTTTTTTTTTCTTCCCCTCCAGCCGTTCCGGCTGCACTTTGCACTTAACACAGTTAACAGCAAGGCTTAGATTGTCTGATTCCAGTGCGTCTTACAATTTGTCATTCTGCTAGAAAAAGAGCCGAGATCAATTTTCGTTGTGAGCTTGAAAAATATTGGCGATTTAAAAGTAAAAAAAATGTTATGTGATTATGCAATTTTTTGGATGAGATGATAATCCTTACTTAAAAGTAAGAGGGAAATCTTGATTTTAAAATAATCCAGGCATGTACCTAGGTAAGAAAATCAACAACCATGCTTATTTAAACAGAGATGAAAAATTTATTCTTTCAACAGAAATTGAATACACAAAAATTTCAACATTAAATTTAAAATTCAGTCGGTAAAACTTACAAAGGCTGTAGTGATTTGCCAAGAAGAAACATATCAGAGTGATAGGATCTGAACCTTCGATAAAGTAATTAAATTGTGTATGGATAGAAATGACTACTTATAAAATCATTGTTTTCGATCAGTAAGAAATTGAGGGACTAATACAGAGTGTGCTTTGGCTATTCATTATTTTTCAGTTGTAAGATTTGTTTGCTTAGCGACGTCTGTTACCACCACCTCCAGCGAGGATAGTTGCAATTCTGATAAAGATGTTAACTGTGTCTAGGTAGATAGAGATAGATCTGCAAAAGAAGGAGACAAATTTAAGATTAATTACGAGATGAGAGGAAAAAAGGAAAAGAAATAGACAAGAGTATTTGTCAGCAGTGCACCTATTTGAACATAATGGAATACATGCCTATTACGAAGCATTTTACATAATTGTTGTGCAAGACACAATGGATTTTTTGCAACATCATTATTCTTGGAAATTTTTGTGAGCTTGAGTCAATTGTGACTTAAAAATAAAGAGGTGAGCATACCATACACAATCTTAAACAAACAAACTTTTCCTATGAATAATTCAATTACACTTTTCAGTCTTGTCTAAAACATTAAAATTCGTTTGGTATGGTAAAACAAGAGCTGAGGATAACTAATAGACATCTCCAAAACAACTATCTAAAATTCATTTGTATGAAATATGAAAAGTGGGTCAGAAGTACCCGTTTTTTAGTGTATTTTCCGAAGGAAATACACTATTTTTAAAATTTTTTTCTAAAAGTTCAAAGTGAACTAAGCTTCTAGGAATTTATTCTTATTTTTTTAAACACAAAAAGGGCAAAGAGAATGCAAAATGAGAATGGAAATTATATTTTTGGCGGTCCCTGATGACGTGGCAAGGGGAAAGACACAGCGTTTGCTGATTGGCTGAACTTATCTTCGGGCTGAAACTGGCTGCACTTATCTGAACTTTCATCGCTTTACCGTGTCAATTCGGCTGTCGACTTCAGATGGTCTGATTTTGATTGCTTCTTTTCTTTTCTTGGGAAAGATTTTTTGAGCTTTTTAATGAACAGGATGTCTACTAAAACAGGCTGGCCAAAAATCAGTACTTATTTTTCAGTACATTCCCAAGAAATTCAGTGCTTTTTCAGTACATCCATTTGAGGAGATTCGAAAAATTTCAAAATTTTTAATTTCTGGCTCAAATTGCGATAAAATGACAGAAGTGAGTAAAATTTCGGACCTTTGTGCGGAATTTCCGCACTTTTTCAGTACTTCCCTGATAAAATCAGTGCTATTTCCGACTTGTCGACACCCTGATGAATTTATTTATCTTCTCATGGAATTTTAACCCCCCCCCCCTCACACACACAACCTGCCTCAAAAATCCGGCAAAAATTCCTTAACACTGCACCATTCTGGATTTTTGGGTAAGTTACTTGCACCAGAGTTATGTATCTTGTACGGTTTGCTCATTCAAAGTAATAGGTGGAAATGATACAGCCCTCGGTGCACAGATTTTGCAAAGTTATGTAATGCAAGTATTAATTGCAACTAAGGAAATGTACACTTCTTCTGTAAAAGTTTTTACTGTCATTTTTCCTCCTGGATTTTGGAAAAAATGTAGGAAACATTGAGTACTTACGCATTGATTGGGTCATATGGAACAGGAGCGTATGGGGAATGGGTTTCTGCTTTGCGCACAATCCTTTGAGTATCATAGAGAAGGAAGCCTGAGAAGAGCAGCAGTCCACCGTACAAAGAGATGGAATATAGACCAGCTCCTAGCGCTCCAGTTGGGGGAAGGAACATTGAACCTGAAATCAGCAAAAGGAACATAGCAATGGGATTTCTTACATTTAATTATAATTGCATGAATTATGCTTTGATCTCCCTCCAAAGAGGAGTTGCTGTACATCATTTTTCCTGGACAAATACCACCTTTATACAGTTTTCTTTCGAGTAATAGAAGAAGAAGAAGAAAGTTCTACACGAGGTAATTACTGTGGGTTTTAAGTTGGTGAGGTTATTCCTGATTATTTTCTGTTGCGAAAAGAAATTCTGGCAAATGATCTGCGCTGAAATGTTTGGTTCTGTAAAATCAGAAAATTGATGCAGGTTATCCGCTTGCACTCACAGGTAAGTGAGCTGACTAAAATAATTCTTACCTAGAGATGAAGCGAAAACTACTCCTAAGCCAATGGCCAATGGACCACCCATATTTAAGAACCGATCACTTGGAGCACAAGCAGCGACAGTGGACAGACCTCCAACAACTCCAGCGGTGTACCTAAAATTTGAGAGGAAAATTTTTATTTAATTTAGGTTTTGACATTATTGATTGTTTTCAAAAGGTGGCTGTCAATTCTAAATCTAATATCGTGAAATAATCTTATAGCAGGCAATTGCTACCTGCTAATTTTTTATTTTGCAAATTGTGAGCAAAGGGGGCAAAACTTAGATTTTAAAGTGGGGCTTGATACATCATCTTTCATACAAACGAACGTTTTTTTATTGCATTGTTTCAGTATATCCGACTTAAATTTGATTTGATGAAAATGCCCTCATATGAAATTTCCTGAAATTTCAAGTTTTTTTTTCTTTACCCTGGTAAGAAAAGATTTTCACACTATTGATCGATGTTTCTTCCATGAAAAAATGAAATGTTGTACTAAAAAAGCGCAGAGAAGATACATTCCCTCTTTCGGGAGGACAGCAAGTATTCTGTCTGTAGCTGAAAAATAATTTCAAAATTCCTGTATGTTGTCATGAAAAATACTGAGCTATTCCATTATAAACAAATTATTTTACAAAAATGTTCAACACTCACAGTAACTGAAAAAAGGTCAAGAGGAGGAATAGAAATGACTCAGTTAATAAGGGCTAGTAAAGAGGCACTAATCTTTCTTTTTTCTTGTGGTTGTTTGTTTGCTTGATTTTCTTTCAAATGAAATAGTTTGCAAACAAGGACAGTTAGAAATAAAATCAAGAAAATATTGGCTGTCTTACTTAGTTTTACAGTAAATATGAAAGTGATAAATGTCAAGTTCCTGCACTTTGCACAAGAATGATTCTCATGCAAGGTAAGCAAGCCAAAAAACATAGAAAGGTTTTACAGGAGATGCACATGAGAAAATATTGATGTACCCAAAGATTTGGACTACGGAGGCCTTCCCCCACTCATACCAATGAAACAAGAGATGAAAGTCTTGAAATTTTAAGCCACATAAAACAGGTGCTAATCCTGCATCTCTAATTTTAAGAGTATACAGGATAACAGTGGCGCAACACTTAAACATTTGAACCACATATTTAGGGAATCACATGATTTTTTTTTTTTTTTACTGGACTAAAAAAGTAGGATCAAGTTACCAGGAGGCTCTCATCAGGATAGGGCCACCAAGGAGACAAATTGGTGCGATTACTGCTCCAAGGATTGCCGTATGGGCCATCCATGCAAGTTGCTTCTTTCCAAAACCAGGCTCATAAGGCAGACTTTGAACTAGCATTCCACTTCCAATCATTGCAACTAGAGAGGCTCCAATTGCCTGAAAAAAAAGAAAAGAAAAAAAAAACTAAGAATTATATTCAGCATGGTTTAACCAACAAAAGAAGACTAAAATAAGGACATAACCACTTGGTTTCACCCTCTGAAGCTGGCTTGACACTCTCTTCCTGAGAGATTTTTTTAGCCCCATTGGAGGCGGCAGCTTGGGAAGTTTTTTCCAGGGCATATAGGAAAAAACATAAAAACACAGTCCTGATAGATTCATCCGAAGAGCTTGTGCCAATTTTTTCAGCCCCATTGGAGGCGGCAGCTTGGGAAATTTCCCATGTGAGTTAGAAACTTGTAGACTAGCTTTTTATCAAAAATTTGGAGTCCAATTTGACTCTGCAAACATGGTAAATTTAATGATTTCGTTTAACCTAAATTGACCTAACAACCCAACACAAGGAAGTCTTCGAAAAAATATTTTATTATCAAAATGGAGGAATTTCTGTATCTTTTTTCATGCCATACAGGATGATCTAAAAGTTCTGTACCGTCCCTAGAATTCGTAGGGTTTTTTCCTATTTCAGGACGATTCCCTTAAAATTTTAACGGCTTCCAAAAGTCACTTCCTGAGAGCAATATTGAAATGTTGAATCCCTTCTGCCTAGTGCTGGTGGTGCAGGACTTTTTGATCACCCTGTATGATGCACTGGAGATAGGCATGTAGCACTTACCATGATTGAATTTCCAGACACCATCCTGAGCATCGTGGGTGAACGGAAAACTGACAAAGCAGTTGCAGCTGTTAGAGCCACAGAGCCACCAAAGTACATGTATGTCGATCGAATTCGCTCTTTAACATATTCTGGCCATACCCTGAAGAAAAACACAGCCATAGTAGAAAAATGCTCACAACACAGTGTTATCAACAATGTCCAAAAAAGAACCTCGAATAGTCATGATGAAGTAAAATTAAAGCATTACATTATTCATGGTATTGATAGTCAAAAATTTAAAGGAAAATTATAGTGCATATTCTAAAAACAAAGTTTAGTATCTACGTATAATAATAATGATAACTCCGGAAGACCAGGAAGGCTACAATGAAATACTATGCATCACGGAAAATACCGAGCAAAGGCAAGACAGATTTCAGGGAGAAGGTAATAACAGTCAGAGTACCTTGCAAGAGTCATAGCACCCTAAAGATCCTCGCTATCAAGAGTCAAACATGGAAGAATAAAAAGGCTCTCCCAAATAACACTGAAGGAAAAGCTGCTTGAAATACTGAGTGAAAGTCAAAACAACGAAGAACTGCGAGAATCCCTTGGAAAAAATTATTCAAACTATTCAAAATTCGATCTGAGAGCAACCTCAGCAAGATCATCGAACAACAGAAGTAAAATGTTGGAATTTTTTCTGCTAGCGGAAAAAATTCCAACATACTAACGACCCGTGCTTCCACCGCAATCAGTTTGTGTAACAGAAGTAAAATGTTATGTTTCCCCAGGATTTCTTCAATATATTTTGCTGCACTTTTTGATAGGTACGCATGGTATCCTCCTGAATTTTCTGCTACCAAGCTCGAGAGGGCATGAAAACGAAAGGTTTTTCATCAAAGGATTTTCATGCCCTCTCAAGCTTGGTGGCAGAAAATTCAGGAGGCTGCACTGCACTGAGGGTTGGCCCAACAAGGCCGAAACGCGTCTGCAGTTGCCTTCCTGAATGAACGTAACTAGTGTTGCTCCGAATAGCGTATCTCTTTGAGGGAAAATTGTGCTTGTGTGTGAGCTTTTTCCCTCTGTAATAAGATATCAGCTATAAGCTGAACTCTTCACGCACGATGGCTAAAAAACTCCATCATTGTCTTATGACCTATGCGTTTACTGCAATCAGTTTGGGTGCATACTTTATATTTCCTGCCTTCTCTTTATGATTCCTTAGAATAAGATGCACTGAGTAGAACTTACATTGAGTTTTCCAGAATTCCTGGCTGAGACGATAGACCCAGTCCATAATAGCAGAGGGCTCCCAGCCCTAGAACAGCCCCACCTGCCACTGCACCTTTACCGAGGTTGAATGCTGGAATAAAAAACATATTGTCTTTTTAAGTATCATAATAATTTGAGCAGTTATGAACAAATTTTTCTACTAGACAGAGGGTACCGGTAACACTATGAGTAGTTCAAAGAGCTGAGCTTTTTCGAACCTTCTCCTCCTGGAAATATATTTGAGAGCCAATGAACATCGAATGCTGCTGTTTGCAAGTGCAGATTTTTTGCTGCAAAATGAGCCAGGGTGACTATGAACGTGTTTTAAAATGGATGCGTACGAATTTGCAGTGAACAGACGGTTGAAACAGAATTTTTGAATCATATTTCCATTGCATTCCAAATAAAGTAATGAGATACTTCACGGTTATGAACAGTCGCTTATGCAACCGTTTTGACCTAACATCAAGAATTCTTTTGAGAACCTTCTTGTGGTTAAGAGCCATTAACATCTTTTCCTCTTAGTTTGAATGGGTGAATTTCAGCAACGCTTTGAAAAGGAGAGGAGCTTCTATGGAAACAGTCGCAAGAAATATATTCACAATTGAAACGAACATTTTAAAAGAACTAAAAGTAGAAGAGGTAGGTTCTATTTCCTGTAAAAGCAGAGAATGTAGATACTTTACAGACAGGATTCCGGATACCAAGTTAAAATTGTTCAAACTGTCCAGCATTCATTTTCAATTTTCCGATACTTTCTCGAATTCTCGATTATTATTAGAGAAAGCTTATCATGATTATCCTGCTAAAATTTGGGATGAAACACTCTCAATATACTTGATGAATGCATTCTGCTCTCTGACAAAGAGAAATTCTTACCTGCTTCAGGTGCAGCAGAAGCTTCGGTGCCAATGACAGTTTTGTTCAGCCGACCGAGTCTGGTCGTCCTGTCCTTGAATTGCTGGACATAGCAACGTGAGATGGAAAGATTTGCAGAATTGCCAGTTTTTAAGATAACTGAGCCCCTGATCTGGGGAATGATCAGTTGTGTGACTGGCAAAGAGGATACTCTGGCAAGGCGTGCCGCCAGCATCTTGATTAGAATTTATTCAGCCTGAACCGCCAAACAAAAAATTGACATAACAATTGAGAATTAGTTTTAGCTAAACAAAGAGAATCGAGTTGAAAATTGCTGAAGAGCCCCATATTCAGCGTCGATTGACGGGAACTGCATTTACTGCTTGCCTAACAACTTTAGGGTCTATTTTTATTTTACTTGCTTCTTGTGAGGGGGAAAAAACAAAAAAAAAAACAATTTTCCTTACAACCATTTTTTCAAACATTACCATAACATCACTTTCCGGCCGAAGTATCATAAGCACCATTTTTACCGAAATTGAGTTAGGAATAGTTTCGAATGAACAAGATGCATTAACATACCAAAATATTGAAATTCAAGACAGGAAGTTGTGCTGGATCAGTATTCCAAGTTTCAAGCCGAAACTTGGTCTTATGCAGTCGCAAATCAGTTTTTCAAGTCTTCTGAAAAGTTGGTAAAGTGGCGATAGTGCGATAGTGATACTTTGGGTGGAAGGTGACGATAAACTCATTGGAAGCTAACACTTCTCGGAGATTAGTCAATTAGTAAGTTAATGACAGAGACACCCAGGATGAATGTGTATGCATGAAATTATACACTTGTGACTGGCATGTAAGAGACTTGTGAATACTTAAGTTGAGCAAATTTTTTTGCGACCTCTTGTGAAAAATAAATGGCTATGCGTTCTGGAGAGCATGTGTCAGTTTCATATTATTAATTCTTATGTTGTGAAAATTTTGGTACATTATATAACAGTTACAAAAGAAGGTGAAATATTCTAAAAATAAGAGGATTTGATTGAAGATAATGTACGTTGTTCTATGAGTTTCCGGAAAGGTAAGTAACGCTAGGTATAACCGCCACTGTCACTTTAGTTGGGTTCCACGGGACAGTTTCATGACTGGTTTATTGGGGACGATTTAAAATACATCATAAAATGTAAATGAATAAAAGCATTAGATTGGTTAGGTGGATTTATGAACAAGTACGAGAGTTTCTGTCACAAATGATATTGATCCTAGCACCTTCAAGCGCTTACATTACATTCGTTGTCAGAAATTGAAGTAAAATTCAAATACTTACAACTTAGTAGATGATAAATAGGTGATCTTAATTGAAATGAAACTTTCGACACGATATGCTGCAATAATTTTGGCTTTGAACTTCCGAACGTCTTTATTCTTTAATTCTTATTCTTATGATGCAATATCGAGACACAGAATATTTACTCCGTTCTTCGTTATGGCGTGGCGTGCATAGCGATCTATCGATTGATATGCTATTGGAACCTATATAAAAAGATCGATAGATAGAGTATTCGCAACGAACGACTTGTAACTACTATCGATTCTTTACCATAGCTTCTAACGGGGAAATATCGATATTCGATCACTTACGCACTCACGCGATCAGAGACAAAAAGTTATCTCTGTGATCACTGATGAGAGTGAGAACCAAAATTTACTGATGGCATGGCCCGCATGTTATCTCTTTGTAGCTTATTTGTGATTTTACTCGTGTAATATGTGTTTTTTTCCTCCTTGCCTTCTTTCATCTATTTATTCAGTAAACTTCGACTCAGTACAAACCACATTTTTAAAATCTGTTATCACCTCTGGCTAAGTAAACATACTGCCTCCCACAGCTCTTATCAATTAATCAGTGAATCAAACCATGATTGAACCAAATTGTCGTCAATCCTTAAAAATTGAAAGTCTTTCAAAGTCATCATCATTCAGATCCTTTGTTTCCTCACTCCTACATACATGACAGCATATCAGCAGGACTCAGGCCCCAAACTCATGGTTTACATCTTTGGAAAAGAAACGGTATTGTCTCCGAAGACATTCTGTAATTTTTGACGGTCTTGCGCCTAAGCGTTTCAGTCAACTTTAAGTCACTGAGTGCATCCATCAGAATCATGGCTTTACTTAATATAGACAATGACCCTTGGTACGTATGTCTCTCTTATTCATGCATGCAGGTTATTGTTTACAAAGCGATTTTTTATTACTCACTAGAGGTGCGTTGTCGAAGTCAACTTTCCGTTTGCGTTGGGCTTCTCAACGCTAACGGATATCACGTGACAGTTGACTTACCCGTTGGAAAACGCGTTGTTGGTCGTCTCTGTTGACTAAAAATTGTTGTGTTTTGAATGTGACACCGCGTGCACAATGTCATTTAGAGGTTAGCTCAACGCTCTCAACTACCTCCTGAGACCGATGACTTGTTGACTTCCGTTTGGTAAACAGTCCAGGACATCGGGCAATCCCAACGGAAGTCGAACAACGCCGAGCGTTGGGCATCGGGTAATTCCATTGCCCAACGCTCCTCAACAGTTGACTTCGACAACGCAGCTTAGATACTGTAAAGTCATAAGTCAAAGGCCAAGCTAGTCCTTCTTTTGCCTGCCCAAAAGCTACAGCGCAGAGCTGAGGAATGGAATGCTTTCACACGTTAGAAGAGAGACTTGACAAATGCCAATGCCTCCATGTGCCAATCAGTTTAACTTCTTATAGCCCTTGGTAGTTGAATGTAAACAAAAGTTGTGTTTAGTCTAAATTTGGACCAAGCATGAAAACAAGTGGATGTATTTATGCCAAATGGAACAATGTGCAAGTGGAAAGAGGGGGTGTGCTCGTTAGTTGAGGGCTGTAAGAATGAATGGGGATTTCAAAGCGCAAGTGATGTCAGCGGTAACGAAGCCGTCTCAGTTGTTGTTCTTTCACGGCATTAACTCATACAGCCCTGTCCATAACGCTCTCGTCACATGTCTTCGGCTTAGGAGTTAGCGCTCAGTTCCTTTTGATTTAATGTCAAATCCTGCTTTTCCATTTTCTCAAAAGAAACTATATCCCCTTTTACATTGTTTCTTATGCAGCTTGCAAGAGCACTCCCCATCTTTCCACTTGCACATAGTTCCTTTTAGCAAAAGTATGTCCAATTAAGAAAAAGCTGTGAGCCTATCTGGTCTAGATCTGCTACCATGGTTGTGATCACAAACCTACATTATTCATCACCTTTGTCATGTCCTAGAACCTACCTATTTATGAAAGTTTTTTTTTTTTTTTTTTTAAAATCAAATTTAAGGTGATTCCTCAAGCTCAAAAGAAGTGGTCGAATTGGCATGCGATATATGACATCTTTTAGGTCAAAAATCTCGGCAGATTTTGAATTTTTAGCAAAGAAAAGGACTATAGCCCCTGTGCATGAGCCTAAAGAATCATTCTAAACCCAAAAATCGGAAAAATTTAGAGAAATGAAAGCAGAATAGTGTTTGGAAAAGAACCTCGCATTCGATATAGAAATCGATAGCTGTGTTGAATGCGAGGTTTTTGTCCAATCACTATTCTGCTTTCATTTCTCTGAATTTTTCCCATTTTTGGGTTTAGAATGATTCTTTAAGCTCATGCGCAGGGGCTATCGTCCTTTTTTTTGCTGAAAATTCAAAATCTGCCGAGATTTTTTACCTAAAAGATGCGATATATTGCATGCCAGTTTGACCACGTCACTTGAGCTTGACGAATCACTTTAATACTTGCCAGTCTAGTATACCAAAATATGAAATTGCATGTATTTCAGGCGAAAATTCAACTAGAGGAGGCAAAGTAAATCTGCAAGTTATTAGAATTGGAACTAAACAATAGACTCCTCCTCTCCATCAAGAGTGCACCACGTACATCTCAGTAATAAAGTTAGACCACCAATGAAACCTGTTTTTCAAGTGTTTTTGAAATCTTAAGGAAAATATATTTGTATCACTTTTATGAAACATTACCAATTTGTTACTCTCTTTCCATCAGGCTAAATGAGCATGCGACCTGTGAACGATTCCATCAGACCATTTCAGAACAATTGCACTTGCGAACCCTTGAGACACGGGACTCGGAAAACTATGCTCGAATGTCAGCCTCTATCAGACTCCGATTGAAGCAGTTTGCCGCTGAAGTTGATGAATTAAAACAGAAGCTGGAGTTAGCCAATGCCTCAAAACCTATGTATCCTTTATTTGTTTCATTGTAGTACATTGATGGGTATTTTATTAATGTTCTACAACTAAAAAGAAAGTTTGATGTTTTGAGAGTACACTGATCATGGATGTACACATAGAAACAATGATAATATAAAAAATGGGTGTTTGATTTTGATGCCAATGTAATTGACTCAAGTTAAAAATAGGCATGCTTTGAACAGTTGCGGGTGAAGGACAGAGCAGCTCAGTCTGTCGCTCGTGCGTTGATTGGTTGTGGCAAGCTTGGGTCTTTCAAATGAGCCTGCCTATGCTTCAACTCTTAAATAATACCGCAAGCTAGTTTCAGGCTACTCCTCTCTCCTGCCACCTTTCGTGGGTAATTTCACGATAAAAGGAATAGTCATGTAGCCATGGGTTACAAACGACTTAAGGCAGAACAATTGAAAATCAAGTTGTTAAATCAACAAAAATGATGTCCTTGAACTTATCCATGCTAATAAATATGATAAATTATGATTGCATTTAATAATATAAGACTTTAAAGGCCAAAAATGTCCGGTCGGTTACGCGTCACCAACCCCGATTTTGAAGTAAAAGAGCAATTTGCATTAATAAATCAGTACTGATAATGGATTCTTTGGCAATAGTTGCCAAAAGGAGACTCTAATGTTCAAGAAAATTGCCATATTGAGCTAAGATGTTTATGTTTAAGCGAAAAAAATCATTAGAAAGAATGTTGCCACATTTGGCAATGTATTTTTGCAGTTGTATTAAGTGCAGTGTTTCTCATGCCAGATGAAACCAGGAGTTTCAAAACTGTCATCAAATTGTTCGCTGAAGTCTTCTCGACCAAACCATCACTAATAAGTCGGCTTTTTCTACGCTGATAACTTTAATTTTTATTTAAACCCGTGATTTTTAGGTCTGTAGCACTAATTATGCACTACACAAAATCCTTAATTCAATAAAATTAAACTACGGCTTGTTTGTCAATTACTATAACTTTGTACTGAATCAAAATAGTTCGTGCCACAGCTGGAAAAAGGAAGTTTAATACCTTTAAAATAAAGTAATGAAATTTGTTCGAAATTGGTGCACTTTTATTTTTATGGTGTTGCACATTTTAGCTATTCCTGTTATCATGAAATCACCCTTGTGATGTAGCCGACAATGGAAATGAGGTAGTATTTAACCCATTTAGAGTCCACACCAAATGAGTATTTGCACTGTCAGTCTGTGACAGAAAATCGTGTGATGTCAGTTTAGCATTGAAAATAAATGCAAGCACCAAGATGGCGGACTTTCTGTCGCAGTCTGAAAGCACGTAAACTTGTATGACGTGGACCCCATGAATTCAATATTAGTCACCCCACTTTATGTGAATAGAGTGAAAAGATGATTTTCATGATATAACAATATGATAAAATTCTTGAGTAAGTCAGCAGTTAAATCTTGAAGCATATATTTTTGAAGTTATCTCTCGCTTTTACTCCGCAGTCTTTTTACCCGGTATAAAAACCTATTTTCATTTTATAATTCATGTTGTATAAATTCCTTAATTGATCTGTAGAACTTCGCAAGAGTATGAAAGGAGATTGAGGCTGATCGAAAACCTGAAAAGCAAGCATATTCAAATGGTGGAACGCTTCAATCATCGGTAATTCTTTCTCATCAACAATAATGGGGATAAAATGCGCCAAAATGTAGCTTAAGGTGATTTGTCCCTGGTTCTTAGCATCGTCGAAATAGTTTGTGATACCTACATCACATCGATTAAGTCACAAATCTTGGCTGATTTTGATTTTTTAACCAACAAAGGTTGGTAGCCCCTATGTATATATATAAAGTCGCTCTACAACGCACTCTGGCGTTCTGCGGCACCCAAACGCCACATATGCCTATCTTCCCAGAGGTTATTGGGCAACTGAAGGCCCCCATTTCTCTAAGTTTTGCAAGTTTTCTTGTTGAGAATGAGCTTTTAGATTCATTCGCAGGGGCTATTGTCCTCTGTTTGGCTATAAATCGAAGTCTACGAAGACTTTTGACTTAATCAATGGAATACATTGCACACCAATTCAACTACGCTTAGAACCATGAACAAATCACCTGAACGTGGAAACTCAAACTGTTCAGCACAACTGGTTTGCAGCCAAAAATACTGATTTCATTTTCAGTTACCAAACACTTTTGATACTCTCGAAATCATTATGCCGAAGTTTTAGGCCATAAGTTTCATTTTCAATGATGTCACAAGCGTTTGAAGTGAATTGTTCTGAAGATTGGCAACAGCGCTAGCAAACTTCGGGGTTTTCATGCACTAAATATTGTAAAATGAATCGCTCTAAGCTATGATATCGGTACTTTATTTTTTCCCTGCCCTGCACATTGCCTGACTATCATAATCATGTAATTTAGAACTAGCATTTTGTGCTGAAGACTCTTTGCACCTAATATTATTTTAAACTAAGAATTGAAAATAACACATGAAAAGGGATCTAAATTTAAACCATGAGGTGAAAAGAAAACAGAGACAAAAAGAGTGGCTCTGAATGCTCCATGCTTTCACATTTCTTGAGGCAGCTTTCACATCTCTGCAGTATATTGATCAAGTGATGTACAGAAAAAATACTAAGTTTATGTAAAAAATTGTCACCTTAAATGACAGTTGGAAAAATGAAAGCTTACTGTCTCTTCATTTCATCAAATGAACAACCCTTGATTAGTTGATCCAGAAATCTCACCTCTTGATTCCAAAATCTCACAATCTTAATGTTTGTTTGTCTCAATGTTAACGCTCCCCTTAAATTTTCAGAGCAAAACCAGTTACATCTGCTTATTCTCAAGATCGAAGTAGTCTTCTAAATAACCAAATGGTTGCTGATGGAGGAGTGACTGGATGGGGTATAGATGATGATGACGATGACCGACCAAATCGACCTCTGCTGGCACAGAGCAGTGAGTGGACCATTGACGACCTCAGAGCACAACAAAGAAGGATAGTCGAAGGTGAGGTTCTGTTTTGATTGCAATTTTCAATTGAGTCCAGTGAAGGTCTTTTAAAAATAGAATAATATTTGGAAGCTTAAATGAAGTGCTTTAAATGTAAGTACATTTTACCCAAAATTAATATGTGCATCAAAACGAAGCAGGCATCGTGTCAAGTGCCAAGGTCGTTGCAAAGTTTTCTTTGTTCTTAACATACAGCTCAGAAAATGCCATTATATTGGATGTAAATATTGATTAAATTAAAATTTGTTTTAAATTTTACTAATCTCTCTGACCCTGATTATTTTAATAGGCAATATTGCAAGTACTATGTAATTTTTAAAATACTCCGTATAGATTTTTCAGGTGATTGCTTATTCACATTCCAGGAGTCATCAAAGTATCTGCAAAGTGAACCAATCGAGAAAAATAGAGAATTCTAGCCTATTCTTTTAAATCATAATTTTGTTGTGAGAGGGCAACATTTCACCAAAGACTTAGAAGTTCAATAACAACAAATCAAATAACAAGTAAATGCCAAAGCATTTAAAAATAAATGAATTTAAAAATTGATCCTCAACATATGAGGCCTTATATGTAACAATGGCAGATGTGAAAAATTACCTTTTAGAAACTTGCTTAAAAAACTATTTTGTTCACACAAAAATTTAATATGTTTGGCTCTGGCATAATGTACAGATCTTGAAGATCACATCTCAAGTATTTGCTCAAAATTTTCTCGATGCCAAAACAGTTTTTTGAATGTGTTTCGAAAAGGTAATTTTTCGTATCCGCTATTGTTACAGATAAGTCCTCATATGTGCGTATGAATCACGGTCTTTTAGAGATACTGTTGGGGAAAAAAAAATCATTTCACACTTGTCATTTGCCTGTGACGCACGGAGTCCAGGAAGTAGGAATACCACAAATTAAAAGAAAAGGGGCAATTTATCAGGGATCCCAGTCGAAAACTGAAAATTGCTGGTTTCCCTGCATTCAGGCCGTCTATTTTATTCTAATTTGCTAGTCTGCATTGACTAAGGCCAGAAAATTAGCATCACTGGAGAAAAATGGATTTTTTTTCTCTATCAAATTCGGTGAAGGGAGACAGAAACCCTTCAGTTTTAACCAGGAAACTTCTCCTAAATGTCACAAAAATGTCAAATACCATCCTGTTTGGTACAGGGATCTTTCTTGTCCTTTCTCCTCCACTTTTTTGCATTTTTCATCTATTTGTTCCAAATCCACCCGTTTTCACCAGATTGTCCTTGTGAAGAATACCCTCTCAAACTCTGTGACTTCTCTCTTTTTCAGTTCAAGATGAGGGCTTAGAAAATTTATCGAAAGTCATCAGCAGGCAGAAAGAGATAGTTGTATCCATAAATTCAGAGGTCGACCTTCATAATGGTAAGTATGAGCCACTTGTATGCAGTCACTGAATAATTCTTTTGAAAAGGTTACTAAGGAGAATTTCAGAATTTTGAAAATTCATATGGAACCAAAAAAGGCCATGCCTCCTCCCAGTTGACTGACAGGTGATGCAGGCAATCAAATAATCTATGAGTGATCTGTGATTTAATCACCAAGAGGTGGAATAGTGGGAATGGAATGCCATCGGATGTTCTTGTCCCTCCCCTATTGGGCGTCTATAAGGCACAGACAGGGTATTAGTGTCATGATCATCCATGGCGGCAATTACGGATTTTCAAGTGTCCTTAAAAACCTGTTACCACCAGGTTTTGAACCTGGGAGTTCCGGGGGTCTCAGTGTTGGTAGCAAACTTGCCTTGTCTGAAGTAGTCAGAATATTTTGTTAGTATAAATCAAGAGCATCACAACATTTCCAAGCATTTATACCTTATTTCTGACTATGAAATGTTTGATACAGACTGGGTAAAATAATAATGGACCACTAAGCAAGGTATGAATTTAAGCATTCTAATATATGATTTCTCTTTAAATTTTCTTGTACATCACGATTTGCTGAACGAAAACTAATAAAAGTAACTCCCAACCAAGATATAAATGTTTTTATTCAGCATTGGTCACGGAAATTTGAAATTACCGTCACATGAAAAACCAGGGTCTACTCGAATTAAATCGTGCACTAAAACTGAGTTGCATACTCTGAAAGTATTATACATTGCATCATTTTTGAAAGTTCATGCTTAAAAAAATTATGATTCATTACGTTTTTTAACATCCAAGTGTACTCTTGACTTACGAATCCTTCTTTTTGCTAAATACTGAACAAACCCGTAAAGGAACAAATTTATTCAATGCATTACATTCTTCCACCGTCAAAAAAAAAAAAAAAAAAAAAAATGTAAAAAAATTCAGACACCTTTATCATTATTGGGCAGTCAAAAAATAAGTCAGAAGTATGCATTCCAGTTGTGAGCTGAAATAAAAATGGTATACTTGACCAAACTTTACCAGATGACAATGATGTACACTTTTTACCCTATTCCCATGGAATCTCTCATTTGTAGAAATAGTCTGAATTTTTAGGTGAAGAACTGGTTTTCCTGTGAAGTGAAAGAAATAGCGCATTCTCAATATTCTAATATTTGCACAACTTGCAATATTCCATGTTTCTTTTTGCAAAATACACTCCTATTGATAAGTTTCATGATTCAAAAGCGCACTTGAAAACTTTTATATCATTAAAATCAAATTCAGACAACCGAGATGACTGCGAATTTTAAGTTTTTTCCTCCTGCAATGTTTAAATACCCATCTATTCTGATAATCTCAAACTCGCAGAAGTTTTTCTCAGCAGTCTTCGTTAAATCAAAAATAGCATGAAAAGGCTTTGAAAAAAATATTAAGCCTTGGCAGGTAGAAAAGTCATATTTTTATTCGTATTCCTTTACTTGACAGAGTTGTAGTTACACTGATGAAATTTACACAATTTAATTATTTGTAACTCTTCTAAAGATGGATCAAAAGCAGGAAGATTCTTGTTTGAAAATTTTGATTTGGGGCATCTCATCTTGCAATGCCTCTCTACGGAAATCGTTGATCTTATCATTGGCTAACCCTTTTTTCTCTTTCTTTCTTATTTTTTCTCTTTTTCTTGCTTGTGCTGGGGGTCTTTATATCTTCATAATCTAAGCAGTTTCTCTGATTCTAACTTTTTTATTATGCTTATTTTTTTTTAGAGGTCATTGATGATATAGCTGTTAAAATGGACAGAGCAACGTCATCCTCGCACAGAGAGACTGAACAGATTGGCGTTATTCTAAGGAAAGACTCTACTTGGGGTGAGTGTGATACAAAATTTTTAAAAATTTCCCCAAGAATATGCTCTAATGCACTGGGGCCTCCTTTCCTGCGGATACATTCCATAAGAAAAGAGAAGCTCTTCTTGATTACCTGCTTTTCTACTTGTAGTGCATTTTGAAATGCTGAAAATTTGACTTCTTAGCCTTGCTTTCTCCAAAAAAGGGACTCATAGAGTTTGATTTTCAAAGCCCATCTTGCTCAAGAGGTAGTAAAGAACGTCATAACAAATACCAACAAAATTTACCTGGTGTCGAATGGTTTGGTACTCTACGCAGGGTCCTTCAAATAATTCAGTGTGCCTTTTACAATAGAGAAATCTCTTTAGGTACTATGAGAAAGGTCAACCGTCTCTTTGTCTCTTGAAGTAAATATAGAAGAAAGGATCTCTATGAGTGCTTCTATAAAAAGGTACAATCAACTAAATTCATCTTATGGAAAGTTATAAAAGTTTTTTTAGTATGCTCGTATCTAAATGTTGAGTCTTCGACATCATTAAAAAATTACTCTTAACTCTCTCTCTGTGTCTCAGGTTACTGGCTCATCATCCTGACTTTATTCTTTGCAATAGTAGTAGTGGCAATGCTGTGATACTGTCTCTGGTTTAAAAATGCAGCTTGCGTCAAATTCTCGGAGGGTGTATGTCCCACTCATCATGACATCAACCGAAAACCTCTCCTCCTAATTGTGATTAAACTAATACTGTTTATTTCTCTCTGAGGTGTTTTATCAAACTCAGAATAAGAAAGAATTGAGAGTCATCTCTTGCAATCGTGCGAGATATCTACTCAGTGTGGCCACTGTGATTATTTTATTTTCTGCATAATGTTATCATGTTTTTTAATTAGATTCTTCTTACTGTTATTTTGTAAATTGTAAACTATATTTATGAAAATTTTTGCTAAGGAAAATATATGTTTATGAGCTCTTTTATAGACAGGTTTTTTCAGATCTTTCCTTTACCGACTGCTGTACAATTTAAGCACTTGCATTTTTGAAAGTAGACTATGACCTTACCCAATGAGTTCCAAATAATAAGTATTAAAAAGAGCAATGTGGCGAATTTTAGCCTGACATTTTTTACCCACTGGTTTAATTGTGGAGGTTTTGTTGGTTTCATCAGCAATTTAATGTTCCAAATTTTAATCATACAAAGTTCCAGCAAAACGAATCTGCCAATTTTCCAGTCACTTCAATGCTTTTTTGACAGACCCCATTTTGGATGCCTAGAAAATATAAGGCTAAATAATAGCTAACATATGGCAGCAGTTTATTTTCTATCTGGTCAGTCTTTGCTTTGCTCAAGGATGGCGCTGGATTACCTGCTTTGATTCTAGATTACCTCAGTGCCATTTATTCCTGTCCGTATTAATATTTTTATCGTGAAATATATCGCTGAATAATAAGAGCTTCACCAGCAAGTAGGGTTGTTAGTCTCCCATAGGTTTGTCTTTAAATATTTTCACAAATTAGGAGACCTCGGTTTTTCTTTGAAAGTTCTTATTGTTGGTAGCAATGATTCTCCATGTCACTTATCGTCAATCAATTTTTTCTTCTTCTTTGTCTATTGAAGCATCATCTTTCTGTAATTTTACTTTTCAAGGGAATTGATTTTTTTTTGTTTCAGCAGGCTTGCAAAATTTTCAAACTTTAATTTATTGTTAATTTAGTTTACAACACGACCTAAGCTTTTACATTCCTCTTTAAGCAATTCCTCTTTTGATACGAACATAAATCCACAGTACTTCAAATAACCCCATGTTACCCATGGACTGCATCCAAAAGTTGACTTTAGTTGTTCTACGTCAAACCGTGGATATCTTGCAAGTAAAGGACTCTCCAAGAGGCGATTTGATGGAACACATTTGCAGTTCCCATCATCAATGAAACCGCGTGCAACTGGCAGGCGGAAAGATAGTATCACATATCCATATTTTTTCAAACACTGAGGGTGGCACACTGTTTCTGCAGCTTGGTGTCCGAGCATTGCTGTAGAATACAAAAATAAATTTATAATTACAAAGCCAAAAAGCAGAACTGCACCATTTAGACGATGTGAGGTAACAAACTGAGAAAAATACAAACAATCGCAAAAAATTTAAAAAAAAAAAAATACTTCTTAAAAATAAGGATGGGCATTTGAGGTCCCCTCATCAATAAACTTGTGTCCTCATCAGAGTACGGTGAAGGGATCAGGGAGTTTCCATGCGCCTGAATGTTTTTATTAATTTTTCTGAGTATGAGTTATAAACCTCTTCTGTTTCATTTTTGATTGACAATTAAAAAAGGTTCCCATTTTCCCATGTGTTGCAGTAGATACCAGAGCAAAAACAGATTTAGTGTTTCATTCAAAATTTGTTTGGGAAAGAAAAACATAAAATGTTTCTACAAGTATTTTTAAAATTGATACCCAGACCTCATCACAACACAAAGAAAAAAATTTCAATGCTAAAGTGAGAAAATTATTGAGCGAGTTACTTTTCTTTGGAAAGAAATAAGAGAAAAAAGATGAAAGTTCCATGTATCAGTAAATTTCTTCTATCTGACCTAACATCTAGTTCAACTATTGACACAGTAAAATGTGTCATCTGATTCTTTTAATCAGTATCCTAGAGCCAAAAAGCACCTAACTTAGGTACATCATTGAAAAAATTGAGTCGGTGGCATATTGGAGATTCCTAATTGTAATAACAGTTCCATCTGTGTGAAAAATTTTGTAGCCTTATCTTACACTAGTCAGGTTTAAGATAAGAAGTCTCAAAAATTGCGATTTACATCGGAATCAATGAACTGACAGGCGGTTCTCACTTATTATCTCAAAATGACCAAAATGTAGTTAGACTTTGGACTCTAAGGCATTGATATGTAGAATTAAAGAAGATACAAATATACTCTCACTAAAAAATAAACCAGGTTGTAACGTTGTAGGAGGGATACTTACGGAGAGAAAAAGATATATATTTTGAAGAATGTCTGGGATTTAAGGTGTTGCGGGGCTAGAATGAACGATTCAGGATGATGATGTATGAGAAATTGAAAGAAAATATGAAGAAAGCTCACATTTTTTAACATTTTTGTCTCTGATCGGATTTCTACAGGCTGAAACATTTATCATTGGCTACATTGCAAGAGAGATTGAATAACACATTGATGACCTGTAAATAAAAATTTACTGACAGAAGAAAGAAATCTTACCATAAGCCACTTGAAATGAAAAGAGAAGAGAGATACTGAAAAACACGTTCATTTTGTAACCCTGTTACAGGAATCTCAGCCATGTACTGAAATTGTATATCATGGTTTCCCATCTTTACAACACAGATGAGCAAAATTTTTCCTCCTTTTTTTCCCAGTGTGGGCATTTTGTTCACTGTTGTCACATTGTTACCAATAAAAACAATTCAAAGGTACCTATTCGTAGCAGACAGAACTGCCATCTGCCAACTCAGATTATTTTACCCTTTTTTTTAAAAGGAAAACTTCCTATGGTGAATGCAAACAGCCGCTATTGCAATATTTCGAAGAAAAAACAATACCACAAAAAGTTTTTAAGTCTATATCTGGCTATGCATCACGAGAGAGCTGTTATATTATTCTTTACTTCGTGGAATACTTTAGTACATCGGCAGTGAAATTCCCGAACTGCGTTTCCACATTTGTTGCATTGCAGACTTTCTGTCATACATCAATAATATCGGCGAAAAATTATTCTATGTTATTTCTATAGAGCTTCCATGATTTTTTCTTCCTTATGTGAAGAATCCTCTGCGAAAATCCCAAAAAATAATGTTGATTTTGTTCTTCTTGTGATGAAATAAAATAGAGGAGAGATGAGAGAACATTTGTGTAATTTCACACAAAATCATCCAGGAATTTTTGCTTAATCAACCCAAAGTTTCCTTTTTCAATTTAAATATTTTGTTTATTCATCCAGTAAAAGCACAAAAACTATTATTCAATATTAGTGGACCTCCATGTCACCAGTGTAATGTTCTTTTAAGGTTGCGTTTAGCTGAATTTTGACAAAAAGGACTTTCACGCAAACAGGCATGTATACATCGGATTCTATTTGACTCGCACATCTAAAACAAAAATGGAAATATTATATTTACCTCGTTTTATGTCATTACGTTTTTCTCCCCCCCCCCCTGTTTTTCTTTCTTTTTTTGCAATGACACCGTGAATCTCCCTCATTTGTCGCGTAAAACGTTTAGAAAAGCGCAATATGACTGAAGCCCTAAGAAATCTACAAATTCGAGGGAACACAGCCACCATCATAATTTGGATTTCCTTAAAATGGAGCTAGTTCCATAGTAGTTGCAGCAGTTGGTAGTTAGAAGTAGGTAGAAAAAATGATGAAATTTCAACTTTTTTTTTTTTTTTTCTTGGAGGATGACAATACTTCCTCTCTACCCTATGGGAGCGAGAAAGTAAAAATAACGAAGTACATAAAAGTGGTCTCTTTGAGCTACTGTTGCATTTTCAGACTGCTTGGCAAAAACGTATAAGATATGAATCCTCGCCACCAAGTAATCTAAAATTGGATCTATATGCACATGTTTTTAATTATTTTCATGTGAGTCGCATGTGCGTGTGTCTCATCTTATTATTGTCTGTCATCTCGTCTTGTCGGTGTCAGTGACAATACCTCGGTAACTATACATACCCCCCCCCTCCCGTAATGTTACATTATACAATACGCACAGATGCGCAGTTACCGGAAATCGCATTCTCCATGATTTTCCATTGACGTGGAGCGTGACGCAGGTATTAATGTGTGCCGCTATGAACCTGAAAACTTTCAAAAAACAACTTTTTGCTGTACGTAGGTAGCCATCAAAGTTTTTCCTAAGCATATTCACAATTTCCTCTCCCCCTTCCTTCAATATTGCCACATTTGCAGTAATGCCTTGAACCGAGTCGCGTTCTTCGTTCGAGTTCGTTCCGAGTCGCGTTCGTGTACGTGACAATATTGTCATGCACGATGCGAACGCGTGCCGATAAATATGGCAAATCAGCGCATGTACACAACTTTTTCCACATTAAGTAAAGGATGGTGAATTTAGTCTCTTTGTGAATAGTCAAACATCCTCAATTTTCCCTTCTAGACACGCCACATTCCACATTTTATAGTAGTACTTAATGAAATAAAATCATTAAGTATTAGGCATTGCGCTCAGGGGTGCAGATAATGCTCGGACTCGCGAGCCTGTTAAAAGAAAAAAAAAAAAAAAATTGAAAGACTTCCTCATCTTTGCAAAAATGAAAAGGAACCAAAAATAGCGCTGAATTTTGAAATTCTCTCGCGCCCAACGGTTCTGCGATTGAGCACAGGAGAGAATTTCATGAGCCGCCGCACATCCGCGGCGTACTATGATCCAAAACTCAAGAATTGGGATAAATAAGTCGGATAATGATGGAAAGATCACGAAAGTTTCGGCTGATGAGTTTTTTGAGTCGCTAATTTCGAATTTGATGTCAAATTGCCTATATTTTAATACCCTGCTGACCCATAAATTTCACAATTACAAACACGATATATTTCGACTATTATGGCACGCTGCGGCGCGGCGCGCTGCCAGCTCGAAACGCGCACCGACGACGCCTACAAACCTAAGGGGATACTTCAAGCATTACGCAATGCGTGAAGCAGCCCTTTAGGTTTGTAGGCGTCAGCGCGCGTTTCGCGCTGGCAGCACGCCTCGGCTCTCCCGGCGGGCGGGTGGTGACCGATTTCTTGCGGGGAGAGCCCCTTGGCGGAGAAACTTGTATTTTGTGTAATTTTTTTTTTTTTTAATTACACACTGGTCGTGTGAAGTAATTAGTGAACTATGCTCTCAACTCTAGATGAAGTGTAATAATGAAAGGCGGGGTGTGCGCCATGCGCACTGCGGACGGCAAAAGGGCGGCTCATGAAATTCTCCCGTGTACTCTGTCGACGGTTCTTTTGACATTTTTACGCAAGTCGGGAATTTTCCAAAAATGAGGAAATTGAAGCAGAGACGCTGGCTTAGTTATATCGATGGTCAAAGTACGGAACAACGTATCTCCATTGCGGTGTTACAAAATTTCCAGTCTTATTTCATTTTTTGAAAAGAAACATCCCAACTTCATTGCTTGAAAGTTATGCAGAATGTTTTGCTAATAGAGAGGAAAAATTAAGGCAGTTCTCAAGAAATTACGTTGACCTGTTTTCCGAGAAAAAATGAAGAATGACAGGAAGACTGCAACGTCGCATTCGGAATCGGAGATGCGTGGCTCCGTATTTTAGAAATCGATATACGTTTCGAAGAATTTGTTGCAGACCCCTGAATGCTGAGACCTAAATTTGACGTCCGAAGATTCCCAACTCAACAAATTTTGAGAGATTTACTGAAAAAATTCATATTTCAAGACATATCGATGATGAAACACCAGACCACGTGACTCAATCGCGGAAGTTTTCAAGACCTGACGTTGAGTTGTTTTCCTTTTAAAAAATTAAATATGACAGGAAGTCTGCAACATCGCAAACCGAGATACATGCTTTGTTAGTTTCAACGTCGATATATTTTTCTGTTTTTGTTTTTATTTTTTTGCATGGAGTTGAAATATTTTGTGGGACATTCAGATAAGATATCTAAGTTAGTTTCATTCTAATTTAGGGACATGTGATGTGTATAAAGGATTTAAGAATAATTGCAGCTGAGAAATAATCATACAGTTTTCTTCAGTGAGCCGAAGATTTTCCCCATGCGGTCCGTATAAGCCCGAAGCGTCAATTTAACCTAGCCCGCTAACTTTTGAATTTGCCGCCACTGGTCAGCTGATCGTTTGTGGTTTGTAAACAAATGGAAAACACGCGGGAAAGAAAGGCAGCATTTGAATCTATGGTGTTTCGAGTTTTTGATACGATACATCGAAGAGAAACGAACCCGACCAACGTGGAAATATCGATACATTGTATCGAAACATGAACGATACTGTTTTGCCGCCAACCAAGATAACCTACAAACTTATTGTTATTTCCGCGCTAGCGAGTCTTATCGCTCCTAGCTTTTGTGATAAAATCTTTTCAACGAAACTGTAAAGCTGACTGCAGCTCGTTTCTTATCTTACTCAAGTTCAGCGTGTTTCAATTGTGAGAAGCCTTCGTTCGTCTGTGCGTCCGTGTTTAACTGTCTCGATAATGCCATCCGTAGTTGTGGACTCGGCTCCCCATGAAGAACATGTTCACAGGTCTGATCATTTTGTCTCCTTTATTCCGAATCGTCTCATGTTTCTTTTCTCTATACGAACTCATTCTCAGCAAGCCTCCAACTTTGCTCTGTGCACAGCAAGGAGGGCTTTGCACAGTGCACCCACACACGAGAGTCCTTCGTTATTGGACATGGACGAGCGCTTGGCAGCACATGGTGGAAACCAATTTTTGTTTACAGTATCATTTCATATCTCGGCTTCAATATCAAAACCTCCTATCAGCTGCATTTCTAACCATCAATTATGTACCTCCGCACTCGAACTCACATCAGTTACACTGCCTGTTGTTTACTTTTAACCCCTTGGAACAGAAGTCCGTGTTTTTATCCGGGCATGGCAGTGATGTTGCCCTCAGCCTGTCCTTAGTCACCAGTGGACAACTGCGCCGCGTAATCGCTTGTAGACAGACACAACAAATCTGCCAGCTTATCTGACGCGAGCTCTATCAGAAAATGTGCACTTATCACTCTTACCACCCCTAATGGAGGTAGTTACTTTGAGTCCTTTATTGCAGATCAAAGCTGTCGGCGGATTATTGAGATTTTGTGTTTGTCTGGCAGACATAGATTACATACGTTTAATGGTGTAATGTGATCGGTCAGATGGTGGGTCACTTTTTTTTTATCTTTTTCTTATGACAGGGAAGGTATTGAACATGTTTAATAAGTCGACGGTGTAAGTCGGCAATCACATAACTCGGTTTGCGACATCGCAGATTTCCTGCCATACTTTATTTTTTAAACGGAAAACTATTCAACGACAATTCTTTAAAACTGCCGTGATTTTTCTCTCTGTGCGAAGATAATTCTGCAAAAACTTCAAGGAATGATGTCAATTTATTTTCCTATGTAAAAATAACAAAGAGGCGGAGATTTTCAGACACCGCAAACGAGTCATGTGATTGCCGACTTACACTGTCGAAGTGTCTCTTCTTTTATCAAATCATCTTTACTTACCTGCAACTATTATTTATTTCAGTGAGGAAAGGAAGGAGGACAAAATCAAGGGAAAAGATGTCCCAGAGGAAAGTGAAAAAGTCATCAAAACTGAGATCAAAGTCGAAGGAGAGGAGAAAGAAGACGATGATGAGGACGAGGCTAATCGCTCCAAAAAGAAGATAAAGTTGGATGATTCCCTCGCAGAGAAGGATTCAGAAGAAACCAACAATGCAGTGTAAGAATTTTCTTTCTTAATCGAAGTAGTTCCATTTTTCCAAAGGTGGTATGAAAAAATGCATTTTTAGGACTCACCAATTTCAAACAAATTTAATGTCAGGTGAAACTTACTTGTGGACGGCGGAATGTGCATTTCAGATAAATCGGCGGGCATATGAGGGCTCTAGCAATGGCTGGCACTGTTTGCTGACCACGGTACGAGCAGCACACATTAAGATTTTCAGATCGGCCATGTGGCTCATCATATAAGTAAACTGAGAATCAAGAAGATGCAAGAATGTGTAATCATCAATTTACTTGCATGAAAAGATGCTAGATACTGTTAATTGATCACACAAAGCATGGATAATTAAATTTAAAAATGAACTATTTTAACCCATCATTAAGTTTTAAACATGAAAGCTTATTTAAGATGAAAGGTTCTAGTGATTAATTGCTGAAATTTTAGGACTATCATTGAAACTTTCCTGACTTGAAATCTGTTTTGAACTGCTTTAAGTAAAGGTAGTGCTTTTGGTGTTGGCGAAAAAACTTGTGACCGGTTTCGTGTCAGCACAAAGCATCTTTAAACTAGTCTAGAAGACCTACAAAAGGAGAATTTATAATCTGAAATGTTACATGTTAGATAATAGAAAACTGCCCTAAAACTTGGAAAATAGATATGGAATTTGCATGTAACTTGTTGATGAGGAAAACCCTCAAGTTTACATTATCAGTATAGGAACACTTTACTCTGTCACCAAAATCAATAAATTTTCTTTTGTAAATTGTTATAAACCAGAAAAGTTTTCGCATGTTGATCATGGAATAATCAGGAAATTTTATTTTTAATGAATGTCAGATACCCTGAAGAGCCTATATTTTTTTATGTCTGTCATAGTATATGCAAATGCAAAACTGCTCAAAGTAAATCTGATTAAGAACCGTTCGGCAAAGTGTGTTAAAAGCATTTCTTCTTCAAACTTTCATCATTTATCACTGGTCATATATCAGGTACAAAGTATAGAATTTTTCCAGATTGTGTTCGTCGTGCACACTGTTGAAAAGAAATCCTGAAGCTCCTCTATTGTGAGTCAATTCTAAAAATATTCACTCTGAATCTCACCACTGCTGATATCTCAGTTTAATCCTAAGGTCTTTCAAAAAGTGCCTTTGTCATTTCTTAATATGTACCTTGATTTACTTGCAAAGTCAATGATGAAATTTGGAACATTTTATGTACTTTCAAATTTTTGCTAGTTTTTTGTCTCTATTTTTATTTGATTTTCCAAACTTTGAAGTCATTCTTCTCTCTTGCTGCAGAAAGCCTGCTAAAGTTGTACCAGCCAAGTGCACCATCTGTAGGCAGCTCCTGAACGATCCTGATCTCATTCTTTACGAGGGGCATCCGAACAACGCAGTAGAAGAGTTTGTAGCACTGACTGATCCGAAGCTAGCTCTTTTCACTGGTGAGGAGGAGGTATTCAATGATCATGATGAAAGGCCGCAGAATAAAATAACCCATTTCAGGTATTGTATAGACCCCTTGAATAAATTGTTTTCCAATAATTGATATTCCTCTGTACCAAAGTATGGTTTAAATGCTATGGTTGTATGAATCAATATGTTTGTGAATGATGATGTAATTTTTCTTCTAATTTTTCATCAGTCACCTCAGTTTAGAGAAAAAGTTAGGAATTTAGCAATCGGGCACTACAATGTAGTAATACTTAAATCAAAATTCGGGTTGTACTGATTTGATCGTAACTTGTTCTATACAGAATTTCAACGTTCGATGGCAAAATTACCAACTTAGCTTATAATTTCAATCAGTTGGAGTTAAATATTTTAATACCCTACGGATTACTACAGTATTTAATTTTCTTGCAGTTTTCTTGTATCCTTAAATTTTAATTAAGATCCGATGTAATTAATTCTATTTATTTTTTATGTAAATAGAGAGTCAAAAGAATGAAATAAAATGTACATGAGTTAATCATGAAATTGATGGGTAAAGTCAATAAATGTGTCTCTAATTACAACTCTGTAAATTGGTAAGCCATGTTTTTTTTTTTTTTTTTTTTTTTTTTTTTTTTTTGTAAGAAAATGAACAAGATTGCCTCTTAAAATTCTTCATAAATTCTTGTTAAACGTTTCATAGTCTGAAATTAATTTCGCTTGACAAGTTGATGCTTTTTTGGTTTCAGTGTTTATGACAAGAATGGTCACCTTTGTCCATTTGACAGTGGATTGATCGAAAGGAATGTTTTACTCTATTTTTCTGGTTATGTCAAACCTATCTATGATGAAGCTCCAGAGCCAGAAGGTATAATCTTCAAACCTCTTAGACTTATCTTTAACTTTTCCAGCTTTTAAGGTGCAATTGGATGTTTCTGTTTTGTTCATAGCGACATGAATCAGTCCAGTTGCCCAAAAGTGCCTCTGCTAACAGTACGCTGGTCACTAAAACCAAGTGCCAACTCAATTGATAATAATGTAGTTTACAAAGTTCGTGTTTTAGCATTTCATTTTTGGTCTCAGATAACACTGATAAACTTTTGCAGTTACTGTCTTTTCTCAATAGTTTCAGTTAAAATTCTTGAACACCGTAAGTCACAAGTGTATTGCATTTGTCTTTCAATATTGTTCATCACTAATTCTTTCATGACAGGCGGCATCCCAACTTACGATCTGGGTCCAATCAACATGTGGTACGTAAGTGGCTATGACGGAGGAGAAAAAGCATTGATCAGTTTTTCAACTGCGTATGGAGAATACTTTCTAATGGAACCGAGTGAAGCCTACGCTCCTGTGATGAAACCTGTGAATGAAAAAATTTACATGGGCAAACTTGTCATTGACTTCTTGCTGGATGAAGACAACCCAACCTATGAAGACCTTTTGAACAAACTATCTGTGAGTATATTTTCAGAATCAGCCTGCACGCCTCCCCCCCACACCGGACTCTATCAAGATTTATTCATACTTGGTTTTTTTAAGGGGAAATTACTCAACATCAATTCTTAAAAACTACTCAGATTTTTTTTCCTGTCTGCGGTAAATGCTGATTCAACAACAATTGATGTTGATTTGTTCTTTTTTTATAAAATGAAACAGGAGCGGAGATTTTTAAATACTGCAAACGAGATATGTGGTTTGGGAGTTTCACTGTCAAACTGCTCTTTCTCATGATGTTTTATCGGACCTGATTGTGATTTGTGATTCCATCCCCCTAAACTTCATATTTTTGGATGAATACTCAGAATTTTTGTAATGGATGTATGTATAATCATTTCATGGACAAAAGCGCGCATGATCATTGTTGCATTGCTCAGTCATATTCCTGAAATAAATTGAATGGATTGAATGAATTTTTCAAAATTGGAATGGAGTTACGTTCCTTCCTCAGGGGAACGGCGGAATGTTTTTATTTAACAGAGATATGTAGAGTGTAACTTGAAAAATCTTTATCTCTTTAATGTTGACTCACTCTGTAAAACAGAATTTGATTAAATGAAAATTTCATTTAACAAATATTCAACTCAACTTATCATTGATTCAACAAATATTTGAATAAATGTATGCTTAATTCAAAAGAAACACTGACTGTGAGTTGTAGATTTTGATCTCATCCATTTCTCGGATCGGAGCAAATCAAAGTCTCCCGGAAAGCCAGTAATTTTCTTGAAAAACTATCATGAATCCTGACACAGTTGTTCTGCCATATTAAGGAGAGGCACCGAATGAACATTAGAATATTGCCAAATTTCCTTTGTCAAAAAAATTATTTTTGAAGAAAGTCATGCATATTTTCCTTGAAAATTCTATATATTTTAGATTAAATTGCAACCAAAACTGTCTGAAAAATTGGAAGATAATTATTTGCTACTTTTCCGTTAAATTTGTACTGTATGGGAGAAAATTTGGTAATGCCTGCAGGTCAATACAGCATTTTTCCTCAGCACAGCAGTCTGATGTGTCATATCCGTGTTCAGGAGAAGTAATCGTTCGAAGTTTCCTCTGAGTTTCCCCCCTTTCTTTAATTTTGACTATTCCCTCTGATTATTCTGTTAAGGTAACTGTTCCTCCGTGTGGAATGTCAGCACTGACAGAAGAGTGTTTGCTGCGACATGCCCAGTTCATCTGTGACCAGGTAATGAGTTTCGATGCTGCCGCCTCCTCTTATGATCCTCTCCTCATTACAACCTCATGTATGAGATCGCTTGTCAAACTGGCCGGTGTCACCTTCAACAAAAGGTATGGAGCTTCCCGGATTATTTTTATTTTGGGGTCAAGGAAGAAGAAAATCAATATGCTCTAATTTTAGAACTTGATTTCAGCCATGCTGTATAAACCAAGTTTTTTAACGAAAGGCATGCTTATTTGTTGCTTAGAAGAACTCTGCTAGTATCAATCAAAGGTGCACAACTTGTGTGACCGAACAACTGATGTGGTCTCCGTCAGTTGTATTATAAATGTGAAGGCAGTAGTGAAGGGGTTTTTAAAATGTGAAGCCGCCTGCAAAATGGGAAAGCCACTACTTTTTTATAAATGAAACTGCTAACACCTTATTCTTTTAGAGGAAACCTGTTAAATGCATTACTTGTACTGAAGGAAACCGCCAACTGTGTGTTTTATGCAAAGAAAATAGTGAAACGCGCAGTTTTATGTAGACAGCAATGTTAAAGGTGACTCAAAAGATGTGAAAGCAACAAAGTTTTTGCACCTTTAGCATTAATATGCAATCAATTCCTTTTTCTCCATTGGTTTGGCCCTATTTTCGTTCAGCAAAGGGGAATAAAGCTACTAAGCTATTAAAAACAAGATTATGATCTTGCTCCAATTTTGACTTTCCTGGTTATAAATAGGCAAACAAAGCTTCTGCAGTTCATTGAAGTCAAAATTTCAAAAAAATTTCTTGGTGAGAATGGAAAAATGAGCTTCACACCAAGCATATCTTTTTTCTCCAAAAAACTTCCTTCTTTTTTAATTTACTCAATCCATATAACATTATAAAAGAAACAGTGTCACAATAACCTTGTGTGAGTGAACTACGTTCCAAGCTCTAGCGAGTGTCTGACTATAGAAACGATGAATGTATTAATACCTCCCAAATTTAACTCATTAGTGAGAAATTAATGGTTCTTATCTGCTATCATATATTTCAACTTCCCGCTCACAAAAAACCAAAGTCCTTGAGTCCAATCAAGCTTCTAACTAATTTCAGTATATTTTACGATTGAAGTATTTCCCTATATCAAAAAAGGAATGAAACATGAGTGAAACGAAGCTATAGTTATTCGCCTAAAGAACAGATTGATTTCAGTCTCTACGTTGACTGAGATCAGTTTTTTCGTGAGGAGAAGTTGGAATTCACTGTTATTGATGTAGACTATGAACTTTTTTTCTCACTTATAAGTTAAATTTTTAGGTTGTGGATATGGTCAATGTATTTTGTGTGAAATTTTGTTGTGAAAATATGTGCAGGAGCGTTTGATTTCTTGTCCTGCCTAGTAGTCCATTGGTGTCTCGTTGAAGATAGGTTGACTGTAAATTAGCCAACTTCAACCAGAATCAGGCTCTGTGTATTATGTATTGCGTAATTTTCATTTTTTTAAAAATCCAAAACAAAACAACACTAAGCATGAAATTTTCTGTGGATTAGATGAAACCATGAAAATTAGACGTAGAAGTTAATTATGTGGCTTTTGTAATTTCAAATAAGACTTCAGAATTTCTCATCATTATTAGGTGCCAACCTTTCCAAAGCACTATGTGTAAATGTTTACAATTATGAAGAGTACATAATAATTTAAATTTTAAAATAATTTTTTCTAGGCGAGCCATGAGGAGAAGTGAGAAGAAAGACTTCCGGAAGAAGGATAAAGCTCAGTGGAGTAAAGCAACAACAACAGCTCTCGTTCAAAATGTGTTTGAAATGTTCTTCACTGATCAACTGGACAAAGTCAGCGAAAAAGAAGGGGTTAGTAAAAATTAGCGGTTCTTCTCTCCCTTCCCCTCTCTTCCTAAGATGAAATATGGAGTGGACAAGACTAGTTGTGGAATAATGAATCATTATTCCACAACATCATTATTAATGATGTTGTGGAGACTCACCATCCAGTGCTCCATTCTGAGTACCATAAATAATAAATTACTTCAAAGTAATTAATCAGAGTTTACAATATTTTGGTGTGGAACTCTGTCCTAAATACTGCTGTCCTAAGAAAAAACAATGTATGAACATTCAAGCATTGCCACATTTCTGCAATTTAAATGTTAATTTTTGAGGAAAGTTATGAATATTTATCCTTGATCTCTACAGAAACCGTAGCTCAAAATTGTAAATGAAATTCTGTAAGAAGAAGTTTTCTAGAGAACTAGCATTTTAACGGAAAAAATTGGGCAACACCTGGAGACCCATAAACCGTTTTTTCTTAGCTTGGTAGAATGGTCAGACTGCTAAAGTAAATTATGGGTAATTGGGTAATGGCAGTCATGTAATTTATGGGTCTTTCCTAATATTTTTCCAATTTTCTTTGGCTGGAAACTGAGTACACTAATCGTCAATTTTCAGACTCAGGGACCAAGAAGGCGCAGATGTGGCATTTGCGAAGCCTGCCAGCTCCCGGACTGTGGAACTTGCGTTGCCTGTCGCGACTTGGTCAAGTTTGGAGGATCCGGCCGTAGCAAACAGTGTTGCATTCAGCGTAGATGTCCAAACATGGCAATTCAAGAGGCTGATGATTCAGAACCAGAAGAAGATGATAATCAAGATGACAACAGCAGCATGAGCTGGACATGTGCGCCTCGCAGTGTTAAAGCCAAATCCATCGATAAGAGGGACATTGAGTGGATTGGGGAACCCATCAAAGAAGAGCCTCGCAAGACGTACTACAAGTATGTGTTCATTGTATCTTTGCCAGCTGCATAGGTTTTTGGCAGTAGATGTGTTGTCTGTCTATTCTTAATAATTCTTGTCTGGTGAATTTAAGTAAAGGGAAGTTTTTTCAAAACAGATGTAATTTGACATAAATTATGTAATCTTATAGCATATTATTGCTGTTGGAGCCAAAAAAATTTACTTTCCCCTCAGGTTGAATTAGTTGTGGGAAGAAACTATAGTCGTATCTTGTTATAATGTTTCTTGAATTTACTGTTTCCTGGAAACAATATTTATTTTTACAGTCTCTGCTGGCCACTTGTTGTTAAAGTGTTGCTCTAAATAAGGTTTTTTTTGGAGACAATGGTCTACTTTTAATTCCCTTTTGAAAACGCCATAACGAGATATGACAGTAATTGATATTTCTAATAAAGTAAATTGATAGTAAATGTCTAAGGTCTCACATCCGTTTTCTTGGCATTGCGTTCTTCCTGAAAACTATCTTATACCCTCAAGTCTTCTCTTTTCTTTCTTTTTAAAAATGTTCATACAAATGATACTCACGGCATGAGAAGATCTGAGATAACTAGACGAAGAAGAACACTTATCATGCATTTGTCAGGTTTATGGAAAATGTCTTACACCTGAATTTTTGTTAAATTCTAAAGAGCTGTTTAAATTTCCTGAAGGTGGAATGTTTAAAAATACCCAAAAATTTGAAATAATGCTGAAACATGAAGCTGAGGCTCTTTCAAGTTCCGCCAGTCTTTTTTAATAAAACTCGAAACCTCTTTATCTTTTACTTTCTCATGTATTCAAGATACTCATGAAGATTCCAAAAATCAATTTCAAGATAATTTGTTTTTTATTTAATATCTTTGATTCTAATCTGTGTTTTTCCAGGGCTGTGAAAGTTGGCAAAACCGAGTATTACATTAATGACTGTGTCATTGTAGAACCGAGCAATCCTAGCATCCCTGTTTACATCGGACGCATTATTTTCATGTGGCAAGACAATCGGACGAAAGAGAGATACTTTCATACCAACTGGTTCTTGTAAGTTTCAAGAAAGAAAAACTACTCAATTCCTAATTTATCTCTGTGGTTGTTATCTCAACGATGTCTGAAATTATCATATACGTCTTGCTGTTAATACCATAAAAATTGGTAGCAACAATTTGTTCAGGATTGTAATGTCCTAAGATCCAATATTGTCTGCAATGTCAAAACCAAAATTTAAAACTGAGTGACTGACCAAATTGGGTTTAATATCCATTTTGTAAGTTTGGAGCGTTTGTTGAAAGACTGAGTAACAATAATGAAACCACCACCACGCTTCTCTGTTTCAATGCTGCAGATTTCTCTAACGGCTTTACTTTTTTGATGGATGACATTTCTAGCAAATTTTTGCTTGATATTTCTTTGCTGTTTAATAAATTTTTCTGGAAATTTGGTTGGAAATTGTTCTGTAGTATCCCCCCAAAAAATAAATATGAGAAGTGGACAGTCTGCAACTGAAACTTGTGATTTTGTAGTTTCACAAACACTTTATCCTTTTGAAATGACAAAAAAAAGTACATCAAGAACTCGCAGGCTAAAATGGATAATGTTCCGAGAAAATGAAATAAATTATACATTCACTTTTTTCTACAGGACAGAAAAAATTTCTAGAAAATTCTGATCCATGAATCGAGCATTACTCTTTTTTTTTTCCGTAGGAGAGGTTCAAATACTGTGCTTGGAGAGGCATCAGATCCGCAAGAACTTTTCTTACATGATGATTGTGAAGACGGCTTTGTCTCCACGCTAAGCGCCAAAGCAAAGGTCACTTTGCTGTCAACTCCATCTGATTGGGCAGCAAAAGGCGGTGAGCCCCTTACAACCATCCAAGAACTCATTGGTGAAGACGACGGAAAGACCTTCTTTTACCAGAAAAGGTAATATCTGTCCTTGAACTCTCATTTGTCAAAGGTAAATTCGTCTATATTAAGACCAGGGATACAGAAACTTCTTAGTAGAGTTGGGCCGAAATGGATTTTTCGTGTCTCTGGATACGAATACCAGATAATTCGCCGAGGTATTCGGCCGGAACCGGATAAAATATCGATCTGGATCGTGCGTTTCTGTGTGAGAAAAATCTCCTGATCTTGTCCGCTTGGGACAAGAGGCACACACATTAAGTTGGCCCGCTATACAAAAATGACTGGGCAGACGGATCTGATTCTGATGTGTAGAAAGAAAGATATTATCCGAAGTGTAAGTAAACAAGACAAAAGTGGAAAACAGTGCTGCCAACCTCACACTTTTGAAAACAACGTCACTGCCTGCCTATCGAAAGTTGCAGCATTTCAAAGCCTGTCTTGTGACGGAAAGTTGCTCAGTTAATCTCTATATATGAGATTCTCTAAATGAACAAGAGAAATGAGTGTTTAAACTGATCACAAACTTAATTGGCCTTCGTTTCGATACTGCAATGACAAACTGCATTTGCGACATTACAATACTTGTAGAGTTACACTTGGAGTAATGTAGTGGATGTTACCGACAGGGAACTTTAGCATCTGTTGAAGGCATTGTTTTTTTTCTCTTCTACCTGCATTCTTTGTCTTTGAAAATGAAACACCCTGCCTTAAGGAAATAAGGATCATGTTGCAATCGTGTTAATTTGCGGAAAATGTATTTAAGTCCGGTGATTACAAGTTTCAAAAAGTTGAACAGTACCATATCTAGTCAAAGTGCGCTGTAAAGCAGCAAAATATCACCAAAAATTTCTCGAAAATTTCACAACCGGAAAAGCTGTATCTGGCGGGTCAAAAAACCGCACAGCGCGATTATCCCGCCGGATACGAATACCCGTAAAAACCGTTTCTGGCCGGAGCCGGATGTCCGGATAATCGCTGGATGTCTGGATAATCGCCATATATCCAGCCCAACTCTACCTCTTAGCCTTCCCATTTTTATAATCCCTTCTTTTGAAGGATTAATCGTTAAATTTTCTGAGTTACATTCTTAGTATTAAATATAGGAAAACTGTTTAATAAAGTATCACAATTTTAGTTAGTTTAATAATTAGTAATCGAAGGAGAAAAATTCACTTGTTTCTAATATTTGGAGTGAAATTAATGCCAAAAATTGTTTATTTTCAGTTCTTTGCACCCAAATTCTTGATGTGGAAAATCAGAGAATTTTGATATTTTGGTCGGAAATCATGGGAAAATCTGAGAATTTTTTCTCATCAAGTCTTAGGACATTCTGTTTGATTAAGATAAGAAGAAACTAATGAATCAGAAATTTTTTTGAATGCCTCAGAGCTGCTTTGATGTTTAACTGTATTTCAATTAACATTTCTAGGTACGATGGTCTGCATGCTCGTTTTGAAGACATTGGTGAAGATCCTGTCTGCCGGAATGAAGATGCTTTGCACCGGTAACAATAATTTTATCTTTTATGTTTTCTTAACAGTTGAAAAGAGCTGGCAATGTAAAGCTGATCAGTAAAATTAGTGCTGCAGCCAAAAAATTTCATCTATCGGTAATTAAAAAGTATCAGTAGGGCTGAGTGAGGGTTCAAAGTTCTTCTGATTTTATTCTGGGGTAATTTCCTCTGTGAACATACGTTGACCCCCAAAAAAATTATTTTCTATAATATGTCTCTAGATAAGGTATAAATTAAAGTACTACGCAACATGTTTACTCTTCAAAATTTCCTGAGGTCGTCGAATCTTACAACGGGAAGTCTGGAAATTAAGGCTTTAATCCGACACCAGTGTTTACAATCAAATCATCATTGGTTGCAGGACAAAAATACAAATGTCATCATTTGTATAATCTAACTTCCATTTGATAAGTGATGAATACTAATTGATACTTTGTCGAAGAGTTGATTTTCAAACTTCCGATTGTGTGAATTATTTTCTGCATAAGATTTTGAAGAGGCATGTGAGTTATGTAACATTTTTTCATAGCTTAAACCTTGTTTAGTGGTCCATTGGAAAGTAGAAATTTCTCTTTTGATTTTTCTTCCACCTTGCATATCTTTTAGCTATTCCTCTGAGTGGACTCAGCTTATTTTGTGCCAAAATTGTTGCTAAATTATTCCGTTCAGGAGACTTTTATTTTCTATAGTTTGGTTTATTTTATAGGTTTTGCCCATCCTGTGAAAGAAAATTCCTGAAGAACAAGAAAGAGATTCCTACTGTTAGTGATCCAATTGAAGCCCCTGAAAACTCCAAGGAGGTATGAATTATGTTGAAATCTTATTTTCCTCTGTATTTCCGAGAACATTTGATATGAGATTCCAATTAAGAATTTTTCGCAATTCAAGATTTGAACAAAATTTATTTTGAAAATTCCTTAAAATTTCACAAAAACTAATCTTTTATTTAAAAGAGAAGAGGGTTAATTTCTATTGTGAAAGAATAACCTTTTAGAACTTTAACCATGGATAATTTTTGCAAATAATAAAAAATTTTGATGTTTTAAAAATTCTGTGTACCATTAGTTGTCCTTCATAATATCTTGTTGTCTATCCTTTCCTATTCTATTGCTATCTTTCTCCTTCACCCACTCTCTTTGTTTATCTGAATTATTTAACTAATTTATGTCTTTCTCCCTTTTTGTAACATAGGTATTTTATAATGTTGTCAAATGGAACGACGAAGAATATCGTGTTGGCAGTTGCGTCTATCTAGCCCCCGAGGCATTGAAATTCAAGAAGTTTGATAACTTCAATGAAAAATCTAACTCTTGGAAAGATGCGAAGGTATAATATGATTTTTTAGTTTTACATTTTTTTTTCTCTTATAACCAAACACAATGTAGCTTCATTTTCTCTTTCATTTCTTCTGCCGATTCTGTAATTAAAGTTTGTGAAGAGCAATTGAAAGTATCAGCCCCAAGAAGTCAGAAGCATTTAATGTTCCTAATATTTGTCAGAAAAAAAGTTTTATAGATGAATGTCCTTTGGAAAAATACTCTGATTGCACGAAGGCAAATTTTTAAGCAGGAATTTTTAGATATTTGGAATAGGCAGTCAGAAATTAAATTTTCATCAAAACCACTTTAGAATTCTCCCAAATTAGTCCTGAACGATTCAAAACTTCAAGAAACAAGGTCTTTTTGAAACTACCATTTTAAACATAAATAGTTTAGTGAAACATTTTTCAAAAGGTATTTCATGCTAAAGTTCCTGTATCTAAGCAGTTAACAGTATCTGAGTGTTGAGCTTTTTGGCACTAAAGTCTCTCTTTTCTCTGACAGCTATGTATGTATTCCCAAAAACTTTTTTCATATTGAAGTATATGTGTCGAAAAAGAAAAAAAAAATTGTGTTTGTTTTATCTTTGAATGTTTCTCCACGTTCATCCCTCATCCAATTTCTTTATGATGTAGGTGGATGAAGACATGTATCCAGAATATTACCGCAAATCATCTGATCATATCAAAGGCTCTAACTCCAACACGCCAGAACCCTTCTGCATTGGTCGCATCAACGGAATTGTCACCCGGTCGAAAGACCTATTGGTTGCGGCGCAAGATATATGCCTCAAGGTAACCAAATTCTACAGACCTGAAAACACACATAAAGGTCAGAGTTTGGCCCGACAAGTTGATCTTCAGTTGCTGTACTGGTCTAATGAAGGTATGATCTTATACTTAGGCTCTATACTCAGAATACTTACAAAATCTGAAGGCATAATTTTCCTTAGTTTTCTGTGAAAGAAAAATTAAAACTGACAGGGAATGAGGCAATTTTGAAAGCAGTTGAGCTTATCCTAGTTTTCATGCAGATCCACTCGATGAAATCAGTATCTCAATTTTTTCAGGAAGGTCCCTTAGTGCTCTTGTGAACAAGGCCTTACTTTTTGAATTTTAAAGCCTGAGACGGAGCAGTTGTGTCAATGAATTTATATCTAATTTTGAGTAAAACTAACATTAGATAATTAACATCAGAGAACATCACCATCGATTGCCAAATGAGCCCCTTAAATGAAAATACAATGAAATATAATCTGAAATGGATGTTCCACTGTGCTCTATTTATATTCTACCTCATTTATGTATTTCTCAATTTCTTTAATTTTCCAGAACAATTTGTCAATTTTGGCGACGTAACTGGAAAATGTTATGTGATTTGTGGTGACAACATTGATGGAGAAGCATCGGAGTGGGTCAAAAAAGGACCCAATAGATTTTATTTCAATCAGGCGTACGATATTGAGAATAAAAAATTCTATGACCCTCCACATGAAGCTGCAATGATCGGAATGCAAGGAAAGGTAACCAACTCAAAGCTTCCATCTGATAAGTCGAGGACTTGGAAATAATAGAATTGTATTTATGTTAAAAAAAACATATTAGTTTTCTTTGTGATCCTAATGCGGCATAACTCCCAAGAGCAGGGATGTTCGTAGAGGACTACTTGGTGGCAATGATGAACCTAGGTCATGATCAAAATATCTAGTAGCAACTGGCTTATGTAAAGAATATTACCTGCTATTGCCTGAAACATCATGGAACTTGGCCCAGTTGATCGGTAAATGTAACACTAACAAAAAATGATATTCTGCAGAGACAGAAAGCTTAAAATGCTAACAGATAAAAGAAAAAATTCAGCATTGTAAGCTAATTTGACTAGCTATCAAATATGTTGCAAATAAAAATTTTGGATGAATTTGTCCCAATTCATCAATTAAATAGGAAGGAGTAGAAGCATTTTATCGTTAGTTCGTAAGTTAAAATAAAACCTTACTGTGCCTCATTTGGGTGTTGCTGCTCACTGCTGAACTATAAAATCCATGTAAATTCATTCATTTTGACTGATTTGTCTCCATGAGAGATGTCAATGTAGTCGACATAAGAATATGTTTTTTTTACAGAGTTTCAGGCAGGCCTATAAAGACTTCTTCATGATGAATTGATGTCAAACAGATCATTTTATTTCATTTCTATTTTCATCTCTTATTTTGACATTTCTGTTTCCAAAATTTTCCAGGGTAAAGGAAAAGGCAAAGGTAAAGGAAAAAGCAACAGAAGTGAAGAAAAAACTCCAGAATATAAACTCAAAGAATGGCCAGAAATATCTAGACCTTTGCACGCTTTGGACGTCTTTGCTGGCTGTGGAGGCAAGTGCCTTTTTTTTTCTTCTACGTATTTCTACATAGTGTAAGGACTGTCTCAAAACTACCTTACTCTGTGACACAGTAATTGAGTCAGGGCACCTGTTGAGCTGGTTTTGACCTTAGCCGGAAGATGATGTGAATACATATTAATTAGTTTAGGTGTTAATGAACATACTTTAAATCGTCATTTTTTAATGTCAATTTCAATCCTATTTCAGGGGGGGGGGGGTCCATTTTCTGTGATGAGGAAGAAGTTGCCACAAATTGTAATTTTGGTTCAAAGTAAAAAAGAACTTGGTGATTAACGTAAACACCGTTTTTATTTTAAAAAAGACCAGAGCATACAAATCCATTTACGAGTTAATACCATAAGCATTTTGTGTTTAATGCAATTAGTTTTTTCTCGTTGCTTTCAGGATTATCAGAGGGTCTGCACCAGTCTGGCGTCGCTGAATCTTGGTGGGCGATAGAAAAAGAAGAGCCTGCTGCACATGCTTTTAGATTGAACAATCCAAATTGTACCGTTTTTACTGAAGACTGCAATGCTTTACTCCGATTGGTCATGGATGTGAGGCTCATTTTGATTTTTAGTTTTTTCTTTTTTTCAAAACTTCACTTTGGTCCTTCCCAATTAAAGTACACAATCCACTAATTCAGTGTAGATGTTTGAAAACTTGACAGCTGATGCAAATGTATTCAAGTGACAAACAAATTTCAATGCGCCTGATGGTGAATTGTCCAACTGAAGTTCTAGCACTTACTTTTTTAAAAGTATCAAGGGGGATCATAATTTTGCGATTGCTATTATGGTAATCTATTATTAAAATTTTTATATTCTGTAACAGTTCAATACATTTTCAATTTTCCCAAAGGGAAAATCTTGGACTTTGTTTTCAGATCCCTAAAGAACCCTAACGTTACTGCCCTCCTTCCTTGCTACTTATATTAGGAACTTTCAAAATTTACTTCTGACACCAAGAAAGTTACTTCCTTTTTCTTCAATTCACATCTAAATTTTAATTAAAGTTTTTCTTACAACACTTTTTATTCTCTCTCAGAGCTGAACAGTGCTGAGATATTTATGAAGTTTTAAGTCAGCATTTTACTGTTCTGCAAAGTTTAGCAAAGAATGTATTCGTCGATTTTCAGCCAGTGCTTACTTTTTACCTTTTTGCAAAATTTTCCGATAATTTTAGTTTTTAGGGAAGCTAATCTTTAAGGAAATTTTTTTCTATACCCTCTATTTGTGATATCTTGCCTTGTGTTGAACGGACCCAGTATTTTTAAGAGCTATTGTTATTTACTTTTTTTTCAAGTCTATGTGTTTGTTGTTCACACTTATATTGTATTTAACGCTTTGCTTTTATATTTCAGGGTGAAAATAAAAATGATAAAGGACAAAAACTACCTCTTAAAGGTGAAGTAGAGTTAATTTGTGGTGGCCCTCCATGTCAAGGTTTCAGTGGTATGAATCGCTTCAATTCTCGGCAATACTCTTTGTTTAAGGTAAGATTCAATACCTATTTTAAATTTCTTTAAATCAGATTTTTCTATGCTTATCCTTCAAGTCTGGATTTCTTTCCCAGTTGCGTCTATAATCCCAGCACTTTACTCCTGCTCATTTCATTACTTTCCAATATGCAACAATCAAAAAGTAAAGTAAGTACGTCTTTTTTAAGGTTTCCATTTTTCAATCNGGGGGGGGGGGGAGACTAAATTCTTTGTACGATTTCTTGCATTGTATCAAGTGAACCTCAAACATTTTCTAGTTCATATAAATGTTCTTTTGAAGATCAAAATAATTGTCACACTAAATGATACATCGTTAGTGGCAGCAACTCATCATTAGCATATTTCATCCTGAGAGAACGAACGCCATTTTCTGTGGCACTGCAGCCATCCTAGACAGTGACAGGTGTAATCGTATCTACAAATGAGAGGAGTTTTTAAAAATACAATGAAATGGTTTGAATGAATATTATTCTCTTGATTTAAAGTCATTAATTAGAAAGTTTTTAATTGTTATCTTTGTTTGTTTTTTCTTTTTTTTCCAGAATTCTCTTATTGTATCGTACCTTTCGTATTGTGATTATTACCGTCCGAAATTTTTCATCTTAGAAAATGTGCGAAATTTTGTATCATTCAAAAGGAGTATGGTTTTGAAATTGACGATGCGTTGTCTCCTGAGGATGGGTTATCAATGCACGTTTGGAATCCTACAAGCAGGCAGTTATGGAGTTCCCCAAACAAGACGGAGGTAAACTTATGGAATGTATTTAATGAATGTACATTATTATGTACATATGTAGCCTTTCATATTTTAAAATAAAATATTCACTATTTTAATATTTTAAAATAAATAGCTATAATTAAAAGTGTGTCAATCAAGTTGTGTAACAAAATTTTACAGTCTAGAATTTTTCTGCAACAGCAAAATTATTTCCTTTTTCATTTATTTATTTTTACCTCAGCGGTGTTAACTTTTTTTTAAATTTTCTTTTTAATCATCTTACTTTTATCATACGTTTTTCAGAGCCATTATCCTAGCTGCAGCTCCCGGTGAAAAGTTACCACTTTACCCAGAACCAGTTCATGTGTTCAATCCACGTGCCTGCACCCTTAGTGTAACAGTTGACGACAGAAAAGTGAGTTTTGCCAGTTAATTAAAAAGAAATCTCTCATTTTCCCTATAATCGTCTATTCTCAGGTGCATCAAGACTCTTCTTTTTGAGTAGCTGTGCAATTTTACAGTCATTTTTTGTTTTTCCTTCCTTGTTCTAATCCAAATTCACTGTAATATCTGGCTTCAAAAAGGAAGAAACTTTAATCCTCCTCTAATTATTAAAAGTCTAATTGTAATCCTCAACTAAAATTCTCCAAAAGGAAGGCTGATCGGTTTAGCAAAGATCCCAGATGGGTTTCATGCTTCATCAAAGCATCAGGGCTCATCATAATCCTGAAAGTTTCACAATTTTCAGAGACAGCTGAAGATTAACAAAACACCATGTATTACGGTATAATCGCTGAAAAAAAATTGAGATCCATTTGAGGTGTTTCGATCGATCTACAACTAAGATACGCTTCAAGGAAAAGTTACTTCTCTGAAAAATGAAGTTTATAAAGAGAATGGTAACAGTGGACCACTTAGAAGGGTGCATTTCAAATAATTTCAAGACCTGTCTTCTCATCAAAAGTTTATTCAAAATTCTTTGTTTGCAAATAAGAATTCAGCATTCAGACACAGAACAGAATCATCTAACTATCTGTTCTAAAACAGAACTATCTGTTCACAACAGAATTATCTAGCAAGTTCCAATTTCCTTGATAAAAAAATCTAAAAGCAGCATTCATGAAATGGGCAATGGTGAACCGAATGTTTGTCATGCAAATAAGTACAAAAGTTGGTGAAGCGGTAATGATGTAATGTAGCACCCCTGGTTTCTGTCCCATGATTTGATAAAATCAGTTCTTTTGGCTTATTACTAGCATATCATTATCATGCCTATTTTTGTCAAGAAATAAAATTGACGATTATTGAATTTTTTCTAAGAAAACTCTTCTGCAACTTTTTTAGTACCTCTCAAATGCTCGATGGACTGAATCAGCCCCTCTTCGAACAATCACAGTTTGGGATGCCATGTCTGATCTACCAGAGATACCTAATGGAGCCAAGTGTGATGAAATGTCCTATTCTGTTGACCCCCTCTCCCATTTCCAGCGAATGGTAAGTCACAATTTTTTATTGTCTTATACGGAATCAGTTTTTGTATTAACTCCTCTCTCTGTTTTAATTCCTTTCCTTGATACCCTACTAATCTTGCAAGACCATTGCAACCTGGAAAAGTCTATTTTCAGGCAAAGACAAAAACTCTTTGACTGTGTCTACGAGTTAGATAATGAATTTTAAAATTTTAACTTTCTCTCTCGTTCTTTTCCTCATTTTTTCCCACTTGTATTTTCATTTTATTCTCACTTTTTCTTGTAAAAAAAGGGGGGAGGCTTGTTGAAGCAAATTTTACGTAATTATTTTGGGAGTATCTGGATCAGCGTTACGATTCCATCACAAGGGGTGGGTGGGTGTCAAAAAATCGGAAAAATCGCGTTACATAATTTAAGGACAACCCCTTATTACTGTAAGAAAATATTAGATTATTTTTTTAAAAAAAATTCTCCAAAGTTTCCTCTGTACCCAGTGAAAAATCTCATGGAAATGCTGATCATAGACTAGTCGTAAGTTCTTGAAAAATTTGTTTGGTCTTGTATGCATTTTAAAAAAGTGTAAAATTATAAATGGTTTTGTTCCCATTAAAACCCAAGAAGTAAGATACATAAGAGCAGGATGTTGCTACACATTTGCAAATAGGATGTCTTTGCAGAAAACCTTTCAGAAACGTCGTTGACACTCTATTAAACACGCCATGAAAATCCTTGAATTTTAGCTTGGTGGCCCCTTGAAGTATTCAAGACCATCACTTTACTCACATTGATCAGTTTTCACTGTCCGCAAGTTATTCTTAATTTCTGTCTATTTCAGATAAGAGGTGTCCATGACCAACAACTTCTGCGAGACCACATCTGCAAAGAAATGGCTCCAATGGTTGAGGCCAGGATGGCTCAAATTCCCAAACGTGAAGGGTCTGACTGGAGAGACTTACCAAATATTGTTGTCCGTTTATCTGATGGCACGTACTCCAAAAAATTGTAAGTTTACCAGCTTCATTTTTTCATTATACTCATAAAAAGTTAGAATAATCTGCTCGAAGTTCTTTCATCTCCATTCATGAAATGTTACTCAAAAATTGATTGAAATAATTTTCCCTCTTAAGTTTTCCATTCTAAGTCGGAATGACATTTACACACATAAATTACAAAAAATCTTAAGAAGTAGAACAAAATAAGCCTGCAAAAGATGAACGATCATCTCTCTTACATACATGTATCTATTTCTAAGTACAACTTATAGATAACAGTTCATATTTGCGCTGCGTAACTTGGGAACTTTTAACCAGAAACATCAATCTTAGCAATAATACATTAAAGAAACCCAAATCTCTCAGCTGATCATAATATAGTTTAGATGGCCTTTCTCAATCTCTCAGAGTTGGCTGTACCAAATGTCGAATACATATGAAATCAGGATTCATTGTGCTTATAGAATACCTTTAACACCCTTAACTTTTTTGCTAAATTATTGAGTCTCAGAATATTCCCGAATTTTGAAAAATTTTCCAACTGCACGCAGAAGTCCTTGAATTCATCGTACAATGGTGCCGCAATCAATCAACAGTGCGATGATCATGTGTCGTTCAAAACGCCAGTCTCTTTGAAGGATCAACTAAACAACTGTCACTATGACCAGTTTGGTAGTGAATGTGTTAAATTCTAGATGATAGACTTGTAAAGCCTCAGTACTTCGTAAAATGTCCTTCATAATATTTAGTGCAATATCCTGTTTGATCCAATAGACAGTATACTCACCATGACAAAAAGAATGGAAAGTCTTCTACCGGAGCGCTGCGAGGAGTCTGTTCTTGTGCAAATGGCAAGCCTTGTGACCCAATGGATCGTCAATTCAATACTGTGATTCCCTGGTGCCTGCCACATACTGGCAACCGACACAATCATTGGGCTGGCCTCTACGGTCGCCTTGAATGGAATGGATTTTTCTCAACAACAGTCACGAATCCTGAGCCAATGGGAAAACAGGTATGAGGTGCAACTCTATTTATTAGTTGTGGTTTTCCATCATTATTCTTATTTTACTCTCTTTTGACTTAAATTTAATTTTTTGTTATAGTTTCATATGAAGACCCATTGTGCCAAACGACATTTTGATGCTAGAGCACCAGATACTCAAAATCTATCTTATATTTAGAAAAGAAGTGGCATGGGTTATAGATAAAGAGATAAAATCACCATTGCTCAAAATTGAATCATTTGCAGAGTTGCGACTGTCAGGGAAAAAGATGAAAATGTCAGAGAAAAAACATTAAATTACCTTTAATTTCCTTTTCAAAATGTTTTTAACAAAAAATGTTGCGTGCTTGGGTTTGCAATTCTCAATTTATATTTCTTTTTAATCATCCCACTTGTCCTCAAACGTCAGAATTTTACCATTTGTCAGGGAAATTAGAGGAATGTCTACAAATTTTTTCTACTAAATTTTGGAGCAACCCTGTACTAGGATTACTGTTGAGAGCAGTATCTTGTTAATATTGAAGCACATTGTATGCCTCACATTTTAAATCATGCTAAAGTACCACGCACATTTCTTACGGGAATGTACACCACAATCAATTTTCAATTTTTTTATTACATTAAATTCGTTTTTGGTTGCTAGTCAGAAGTCATATTGCACCAACTTTCTATGAGGCACCATTTTTTGCAGTATTTCGCACAGTCCACGCTGGAAGTCTTGATAAATACTTGAATGAGTGCGGACAGCGCGGCGATTTAACAAGAAAAACTTAAGCTGATAATAGGTTAGGAAAAGAGTGGAAGAGAGAAAGAATCTGATTTGGACGGTGAAACAAAAAGGCGCACAGAGTACACAATAAAATCCCCGTTTTTATCAAGTGCTGAAAGATAGATATCGCCTCGCTGGCCTCACTTATTCAAGTAACAATCGAAACTTCCACCTTGAACTGTGCAAATCACTGCGAAATCAGTGCTTCGTATCGAAACTTCCACCATGAACCGTGCAAATTACTGCGAAAACGGTGCTTCGTATTAGGTTGGCGCAATGGTGACTTTTGATCAGCTTTCAAAGAAGAATTTAATGCCATAAAAAAATTGGAAATCGATCGTGGTGCACATCCCCACAAGGAGTGTGCAGGGTCCTTTATGTCAGTCTGAGGTTTGCTATTTGCAGATAAGCCTTTCCGTTAAAGAGAGTTCATATCAACGGTGAAACTTTCAAACCACATATCTCTTTTGCAATGTTCCAAAATCTCTTCTCCCATTTTATTTTTTTAAAGAAGACCAACTCAACATCATTGTTTGAGATTTTCCCAGAATATAATTCACACCGAGAAGAAAAATCTCTGAAGGTTTCAAAAGTTGACATTGAGTGTATCGTTTTCCATTCAAAGAATAAAATATGATAGGAATTCTGCAAAGTTGCAATCCAAGATACGTCGTTTGGGAGTTTCACCATGGATATGTATTAGGCAGAACAAAGGTACTCGAAGGCGGCCTGAAATGAAAGTAATCGGATGACAGCAAAAAACGGAGAAAACTAGGCTAAAAACACATAAATTTACACAGGACTTTTCGGTGTCTCACGACACCAATATCAACCACTAAAAATTAAGTAAAAAACAAAAATAAACAAGAAATTAAAATCAAATAAAACCATCATGCAACGGTGTCACATGGTGATGGTATGAAAGACTGTAAGGATAAAAGAGTAAACAAAAAGAGTACTGTTTACTCTAACCAACGATTTGGAAGAATCGTGAACATTCTAGTTGGATCTGCCAATCAAATGTAAAATTTTAGTGTCTTTTCCACAGTTTTCTCATAAGTATGAGATTCATTTCCAATCAATAGATTAAATAGTGTAATTGATTTTTAATTTTCTTTTTTCATTTATCTTCTCTATTTCCCGCATTTTCACCAGATATTCAACATTCATCTCTTTCCTCTAAATTATTGTCGCTAAATTGTTATCGATTCTAATCTTTTTTAGGGCCGAGTATTGCACCCTGAACAAACTCGAGTTGTCAGTGTCCGTGAATGCGCTAGATCTCAAGGTTTCCCTGACAGTTACCGCTTCTTTGGGACCGTTCTGGATAAACATCGACAGGTGAGTGAATCTTCCAATCCAGAATAATTATTTCTTTTTCTCGTGAAAACCCTGATTTTTCAATTTTCTCTGAGAGCTTATTCCTTAAAAAGCCACTTCCTTTATAAATCTCAAGATTCAGTAAGTATGAAAATAAAAATCGTTATCTACTGTAGAGTTCCGAAAATCTCTAACAGACTGGTTGAAGCGCTGAATTTTGTGGAAGTACAGTAACTATCCTCATCGAAGGCTGTTCTTAAATATTGCCAAGTACCAAGAAAGGAGCTGCATTCTTCAATGGTGGTGCAAAGTGACAATTTTTGATGTACTTTCGGAAAGTAATACACTATTTTTGGGAACTTTTTTGTAGTTCACGTAAAACTTTTAACTGAAAATACCCCTTTCCTTGTGGAAAAAGAGAGGCAGAATATCTTACAAAAAGTTACATTTTTTTAAGTGGGGTTGGAGAGGCTCAGAGCTGTATGATGAATGTAAAACAAGAGGGAAGGGAAGTTTAAAATCATACATTTTAGTTCAACACAGTCTAAACAGCCTGCAAAGTTTCTTCCTCGATTTTAAAATCTAAAATTTACGAAGATAATTAGAGCACTAATGATATGTAACATTTTTTGGATTATATTGATGGTGTTTCATGTTGTCGATCTTCCATTCTCAACCCTAAATTTTTTTCATCAGATTGGTAATGCTGTTCCTCCGCCTATGGGTGCTGCGATAGGTTACGAAATTAGACAGTGTATTGCTGAAGTCGAGAAGAAAATCAAGCCAAAAGCCGAAGCGTCATCTGTGACAAACGGTTCTGTAATTGAAGATAGTAAGACTAGTACTAATGGAGAAAAAATGGAAGTAGGCGTTAATGGGTCTTCATCTGCAAGTTGCGCAGGAAGTACGAAAGATACAAAGTCTGTTAATGGAAAGTCTAAGACAGAAGCAAACCCGAGCAATGGAGAAGGGTCAGATGTTGCCATGAAGGGGCATTAGTGTTCAAGCTTTACTCGAACTATTTGTAGTCCTTGCAGAATTTCAACTGAAATTTTTCACTCAACTTAACACATTTTTGTTCTCTTCAATTCTAACATTTCCTTGCTAAAAGTAATTGCCAATATTGTTGTTTTGAAAACCTTACATGTAAACAGGACAGAACTTAGCTGAACTGAAAGATTTCCATGTTGAATGGTTTTTTGCTCAAAATACTGTAAAGGTACAGACATAAGGCGCACAAGTCTGCCCTGCTAGCTGGTGACCAATGACAGCGCTAGAATCTACCAAAGGAAATCCAATCGAATTCCTTTGTTGGATCTGTAAGCTAATGCCGGTCACTAACATATGTTGTAGACTTGTGCATTTTAAGTGCGGTGCCTTAAAATTCTCTGACGGGTTTTCCTGCCGATCCTAATACTGTGATACTTTTCTTAAAACATTGTGTTCCTGTCTTGATGTTTGTCAACCATTCAATCACACAATTCTAATGAAATTAGTCCAAGCGTTGCTACGTTTAAGAAGCTAATTCAATGCATGCAAAGCAGGGCATTTTTATTTCCTTCAGGGAATTCGAGTCAAAAATAGAATTTCATCAAAATAATTTCTCCAGAATGTTACTTGAAGGTTTAATTTTATAAAACTGATGATTTTTTTTTTTTACAAAATGAAAAATATGTGCTGATTTTTAACTCTCTCACGAACCGATTTTTTGTCGTTAAATTTTCATTGATGACTCCTTCAATTTGTAGCAATTTTATTTTATTCTAGTGCTTTTTTTTACACCAGTGAAAATACGGCAGGGCCGAATTAGTATGTTTTTCTTTCATCCTAAACCTTAACATGCTATTTAGCAACCTGACTTATCCGTTCGTTTTGCCAATTTAGCGTAGGTGTAACTTTGTGTAATGTGTGTAACAAAAGAGAGAATAATATGTCTAACAGAACTACAAATTATTTAAAGACGCTGTAAATCTTCAGAAGTACAGTTTTGCCCATGCTTCGTCTTAATTTTATTACAATAATCGCCTCATATTAATGTCATGAGCCTCCTAAAATTTAAGTTATTCATTTTTATTTGTTGTAATGTCCATGATGTTATGATGTTTGCCTTCACGGACATTAGTAAGAGACTCACCAGAGTAAAAGCTTGAGGAAAAATTTGTATTACTGTCTTTGCCGGGTGAAGATTTTGTATTTCGTAGTGAAGGTTCCTTGGCCGCATAAAAGAACAAAAAAGTCTCTCGTAAGGAGCCCCAGAGATTTCATTTCTAACGGCCAAAAAAGGACCAGTAAAGGCAACACTTTTGGGGTGGCTCTTTTTTAGGTTTACCACTCTAGGGCAACCTGCCATCTTTTTTAAGTGCTGGTTCACAAAGTTGGTCAATAAATTTTCACCATGTACCTTTTTTAGTTTTAAGTTTTTTTTAAGGATATTTTAAGCACTGATTCAGTTTTATTGGCTATAAGTCTGACAGTATTTTTGCCACCCAAAGCTTGTAAAATGTATGACCTGTAAATGAAACATTTTTAGTTTTCTCAACTTTTCAAGCTCAATACAACCTCTCTATTTTCTCTAACAACAGGAGTTTTTCTCTATTTCATCTATTCCTTTATCTGATTTTCTTTTAACAAATAGTTTTGATCATGTCGTAACTGCAAGTAGAATTTTCATTCTGTTTTACTCGGAACATCCCAACAAGGTTATCAGAGAAAAATTGATCTGATTGGAACCTTTTGATTGTTGCACAGAAGATCAGTGTTTACTCTCCAACTCGAAATACATGTAAAAAGCACTTCCAAGCCAGAATTTTGGCCTGTTGCTATTTTCAATCATCTATTTATCCAGGGGGCTACTCCTCAGGCTTGGCTGTGCTTTGAATGTTCAAGTTGGTCACAATATAGACTTTTTTACATCATCTAGAGTTTTACATCGTCTATGTCGGAAAGGTCATTTAATTATTCGTCACCTCCCGGCTAAAGTACCAAAAGCGCCATACGACGTTTCAAAATTTCCGCCGCCATTCTATATTTTTACAGAGAAATCGTTCAACGAAGGTGTCCAAAAATTTCACTTTCTTTTCCCTGTGCTATCTTTTTAATTTAGTGGAATTTTCAAACAGATTCAACCAACAATTTCTCTGTAAAAAAATAAAATGGCGGCGGAAATTTTGAAACGTCGCATGGCATTTGAGATACTTTTACCAGAAGGTGACGATTTAATTTTCCCAAGAGTGTGTTTGTGTGGAGTGGGTCCTGAGGCACCTACGTAATTTGCAACAGACAAACGAATTAAGTTTAAACGTGTCAGGTCTAACCACTGAATTATCGGAAAAAGTAACGATTTTTGTCGTAAAAAACGCATCCGATTTTCCATTATTACGTAGTCTCTCCTCAGACGATTGCAGTTCTCTCAAAGAAAAGTTTTTCACAATTAAAGAGGGATGGGGGAGGGGGCGGATTTGGAAGGGGGATTTTTTATGTCGACGTCCGTAACTTTAATCACGGACTCTTAAGACAATGGACATCGCGCGCTGCCGACCCGCGCCCATTTAAGTATTTGGAGAAAATTCCGGCCACACGTTTTCCCGATCCAAGCGTAACCGTTTATCATCGTCGAGTAAAGTCCAAACAGTGAATTTTCAGATTTCGACCGATTTCGACGGAAAACGCTCTTTTCCGAGGGGTCTAGTTTGTTTTAGTGCCAGAAGAACAAGCAAGATAAGAGAATACAAAATTTCTGTGGAAAATCTCCAGTTTATTATATGTTTTACGGCCTTATAAATCTTTTAGAGTCATTATTTGCTCATTCGATCTGGCAACACTCGCTACGAAATACTACACATAGTACTACGATGAGTACGGTGACGAATTCTTGGCCTCTCATTGGTCTGTCTCGTTATGAACGGTTCATTCATAAATTGCATTGCTAGCATGGCGCATGCGCAGCACGCGACGCAAGCACGCATTGACAGCACTGATTGTAAACAAATCAAGCAATTTTAATTTTTAAGTAGTGGTTGTTTTCGTGATTTTTTCGACGTAAATTTCTTTTTAGATTTTAAATAATGTGTGAAATCAAGGGTGTCAAGATTGTTCCATCTTCTTTTGAATTTTAGCAAACATCTGAAGAATTAAAAGAATTTGTTGATATATTTATTGATTACTTTTTCAATCGTGATTAGGGTATTCATTCAAATTGAATAGATTTAAGTTTTAAGATTTGAATATGATGCGGGAATATTTAAACCTCAACCTAGGAGCTATGAAATCATTCAAGTTTTAGCGCCTTCTTGATTCATATCGCCATCCACCAACATCAGTTCCATCATCATCCGTCCATTATTGGTCCATTTCGGCATCGGCCATTTTGTGGGTGGTCGACTGGTCGTGGTCTTCAACTTCAACATTTCATCTGCAACGTGGTTGTAGCGTGTGTGAATTTTCTACGGATTATATTTCATTCTCTCATTCATTTCTTCAGTAAAGAAGTAGTTCACCATGTAAGTTTCATCCTAATTTTTAGTTTTCCCAGTCTTCATTTAGTTCGTTTGTCCACCTCCAATTTTTTGGAGGTGGCAAACCCAATTTGACCGTTCGTTATAGCCTATCGTATCTTTTTCAAAGTTGAGGGCACCCGTTAATATAAAAACATTTCAGCCAAAAGAAACCGTACATCGATAGAGTACATAAATTTTTAGACTGCGGCAGAAGATTCGCCGCCTACATTCTTGCATTTACCTCACATATTAAAGTAACGTCAGACGATCTTCTATCGCAGTCTGGACCCTCTTTATGTTTCACAGTACAGGGTGCATTTCATTGGAAAGGCAAAGCCTGTACCCTCAATGCAGCATTATCTACTTTAGACCTCAATCCAACACAGTTTAGCACCTCATCTCCATGTAAGAATGTAATCCAAATCGCATAATTCGTATTCTGCTTCTTTAGCAATTGGTAGGTAAGTAAAGTAAGTGACAGGGTCCGTCGGTGCCTACGAGAATGTAGTGGCCGTAGCTACGTTCCTGTGACGTCATGCTAGTAGATGAAACTCTGCCGCGGATTAACATGTGTTCTCATGGGAGAACGCCTAACGCGTGTTTCTATCGTGCAGATATCTTCTCGGGGTTGATCTGATGCAAAAATTCTAAAGAACCTTTTCGAAAGAGGATGAAATTTCACTTAAGGAAACTAACGAGCCCATAAGTGACATTGTCTAATAAGTAATTGAGCGAATGAAAGCGTAATACTGAAAATCGTCACTTTACTCAGATTCAAACGCGCCGCACCTCATCTCACCTCCGCGGATCGAGGGCCATTCTGATTGGTCCATGCAGCGACTGCCTCACTCATCAATGCACCCATGACCCGGAGATGCTTGTTGTTTTCGGTAAATATCTACTAGCTTGCATCACAAAACTGACTAGTTACGGCCTCCCCATTCTCGTAGGCGCCAGTTCGATTACAAATAGGATTTCAATTACCTATGTTCATGGGTAGTCTGCAATACTTTGGAACCTTTCAAAAAATTATTCATCCCTAGTTGTAATTGAATGACTGCTTAATGAACTAATTATAAGAAAAGTTTTCTCTTCACCCAGCTCACATTGAATGATTACTTGAACCTGTTTTCATCCATCGGTGTCTTTTTTTTTTTTTTCAGGAGTTCTAAAGTGAATCGTGAAATGTTGAATGAGGCAGTCTCAGGCGTACTCAAAGTGTCGAAAGATCCCCAGAAACGAAGGAAGTTTCTTGAAACTGTAGAGCTACAAATCGGTTTGAAGAACTATGACCCTCAAAAGGACAAGCGTTTCTCTGGGACTGTTAAGTATGTCAGCCGAAAGGCACCTTCTCTAAACCTACTATCATGATTTCACTGCATTGGAGCCTCTTGCTTGTATGTTGTGGAAAAATAATCTTCTTATCCTCAGCAATCTGAGACTAGGATGAATTCATACAGCAGAGAAGTGAAACTCCGCAGCTGTGACCGTTGCTCTTTAAAAGTACATGAGAAATTGAAGCTGCAATGAGGTTAACTACACGTGAGTTTTGTGATTCATGAGTAAACGCAGTGAAATCGTGATTTTAGGGAGCTAAGAATTTTCTTAGCGGACCTTTACCCAGGGTCTTAAAACATGTGGGGAGGTATGAGTTTTTGTACCGCTATTACTTTAACTGTCTCATCTATCCTATTGAGCTCAGTGGTAAGTTATCCTCGGTTCTGACTATGTACCTCTATGCTTCTATTGAATCTACTGTGCTCGTTCCTTGCTAACAGCTTTAGGCAGTTTCATTAAAGAAATTTTCAGGATTCTCTCTCTCAGTAATTGTCAAATAACAGTACGTCAAAATTTTTTTCCATTCATCGCAGCATCAACTTGTACTTATCTAAAATTTGAATGAACCCTGGGCGTAAATTTTATCTCCTCACAACACAGGATGACAGATTCTTGAATGGTCAGAGAAATTTTGGATGAGTCAGGGCATTTTACCGAACCCTGAAAAGCCAGGAAAAAGTTAGGTACAAAATTTTATTGTGGAACCTTGTAATTTTTTCCCTCGCCCACAACATTGCATTTTTTCAATCTCAGGTGTTTTCACGCTTAAAGTTCTTTGTGAAAGATATCATTCATGCTGAAAAGAACATAAAAAAGTCAGATAATTTTAAGCTCAATATCCTGCTGAAGTCGGGTAATTTTGAAGTCTGAGAACGCATTTTGTCCTACAATATGAACAGAACTGTTATAACTCTTAACTAACCTAATGGATAGAAGCTCAAAATTCCAATTGTCAATTCTGACCATTTATTTTGCAACTGAAGTTCTTCATGATCCCATTCTGATGAAGTCTCTTTAACATCTAATGTGACCCAAAAATTATTGGGAAAGACAGAAAGTCTGCGACGTCGCCAACCGAGTTACGTGATTGCTGACTTACACTGTTGATTTGTGTCATCAGAAAAAAAGCAATCAGATCACCCAACCATATGTGCGGGTCATAATTGTATCTTTCCTCAATTGATCCTCGGCCAATTTCAGAATATAAAATTATTTTTTTTCTAGATTGAAGTACATCCCCAGGCCCAAAATGCAAGTCTGCATTCTTGGAGATGCGCAACATTGTGATGAAGCAAAAGCTAATAATATTCCCTTCATGGATGTTGAAGCTTTGAAGAAACTCAACAAAAACAAGAAGCTTGTGAAGAAATTAGGTAATTCCTGCTTCTTTTTATTAAATTCAATGGTTCACTCTTCTTTAACGGACAATGCTCCCATTAAGATGCTCTCAATTCTCAACAATGGGAAAATCCAGTCAATATTTACCCCTGCTTCTGAATTTGAGGTCACCCTAAATAAATATGAAAGGTTGTGCTCTGTACTGCATAGTCTAATCTTCAATATTTCTTTCTTATATCAATGTGTCAATTGCAACCATTATTGTGATTCATGTCATTTTTGTAATGGTCATCAAATTTTAAGACTCATTATCCAAGGCGTTTAAAGACTATGCAAGTCAGGGAGAGAACGTACATAACTGTGAAAGTTGTGAACTCCCATGCAAGATTGTGATATTTCGCATACCCTCATGGCACATCAATATTAAGTCTTGCACCGCCCCATCCCAGCCTATAGTAAAATTTTTCCAATGGAAATGCAAGCTCTTTACTGATCAGTACGAATACTTTTTGTTGAGTGTTAATACTCTTTTAATTTTTTACAAAAAAAGGTCAGGGAGAATCAGGAAAAGTCAGCAAAAAAGTTAATGTAAGGGTCAATGAGAAGGGAAAAAAATTTAGCTTGACTCCCTGCTCATCTCTTTTTAATCAATAGGTCCTATCTGTTAAGGTTAATTTTAAAATATCCTCTTTGCTACTGTTACAGCGAAAAAGTATGATGCATTCTTAGCCAGTGACGCTTTGATCAAACAAATCCCTAGGCTGTTAGGACCCGGGTTAAACAAAGCTGGTAAATTTCCTGGTCTTCTATCTCACACAGAATCTATGCTCCAAAAAATTGATGAAGTCAAATCTACAATCAAGTTCCAGATGAAAAAGGTAAGACATGTACCTCCTTTGTATTTACCTGACCCCCTTATGGTATAGATTAAGAAGGTCTGGCCATTGCGTTGAGCGCATGAAATAGGAGAACCCTGTGAGTTTTGTTTCATGTGGCAGTAACACTGATGCATGTTATTTTAAGTTTTACACATGTTTTTATTTAAGACAAAAATCATTTTAATCAGAGACTATAAGCATGTATTTAGGCATGCACTGTCAAATCATAGCTCATTTCTCAAAATTTATGCTCTCTCACTCAAAGAGTTCTGCTACAATTTTGTGGACAAACTTCATTATTAATTGAATCGACAAATGCGAAAACGTGCGTTGTCTAATACAAGGTTTCATAATGGCGGTGGGTTTCTTTTGTCCCCTGACACTAATGAAAAGGATCGATCTCTTTTGTAAACGTTTAATTACACTTAGGAGATTATTTATAAAATTTGTTCTACATTCTAAGGTCTTAAATCATCTTGTGTCTTTAAGTTACAATGAAACTGTCCACTCAAATTATGAAATATGCACTGTCTTGGACGGTCATATGGTTTTTTCACAGGTAATAACTGTCTTGGCCATTGGACGTTTTCGCATACATCGATTCAATTAAAGCTCACTGAAGTTTTGCGTCTCTTAAGTATATACCCAATTCATCTAAGGAAATCATGAAAATCGATTTGAATGTTGTATGTTATTTTTTTAAATGATGAGGGATAGTTTCATGTACTTAAGGTGATTCGTCAAGCTCAAGTGACGTGGTCGAACTGGCATGAGATATATCGCATCGATTAGGTCAAAAATCTCGGCAGATTTTGAATTTTCAGTAAGAAAAAGGGCGATAGCTCCTGCGCATGAGCCTAAAGAATCATTCTAATCCCAAAAATCAGCAAAATTCCGAGAAATGAAAGCAGAATAGTGTTTGGAAAAAAACCTCCCATTTGATACAGAAATTGATGGCTGAATCGAATGTGAGTTTTTTTTCCAAACACTATTTTGCTTTCATTTCTCGGAATTTTGTCAATTTTTGGGTTTAGAATGATTCTTTAGGCTCATGCGCAGGAGCTATCGTCCTTTTTTTTCGCTAAAAACTCAAAATCGACTGAGATTTTTGACCCTATCGATGCGATATATCGCATGCCAGTTCGACCACGTCACTTGAGCTTGACGAATAATCTTAAGGAGTAAATGAAGAGAATGAGATTGAGTATTTTTATTTTTGCCAGTATAGGGCATAAGTTTCTTTACTGCTGGTATCTCAATTTTCTAGTTGTCATTGGCTTTCAATTTTTTTCTGTGGTGAAGCTAAAGTGCTCAACTTTGGTCCAGTTTGTCTTCCCAACTTGAAATATTCTGTCCACTCTCAATAGCTGGAAATCCTTATTTACCGTAGTATTCTGGAGAAAGACTTTTGGAATGAACATGCAATTTAATTTAATTTTCTTTCTTGTTGTATTAAAAGAAAATCGTTAGTGCTTGAATTGAAACCTCAAATCGAAATCAAAACTGTTGGTTATTTTTTGCCGTACACCTTAGTTAAGTAATGTGACATAATTTATTTGAAGTAAAATGGGTTGTTGTTGATTTCAGGTCCTGTGTCTTAGTGTTGCTGTTGGCCACGTAGGAATGTCTCAAGAAGAACTCGTCCAAAATGTTCATCTCTCCATCAATTTCCTGGTTTCTTTGCTGAAAAAACATTGGCAGAATGTCAGATCCCTACACATTAAGTCCACCATGGGGCCTCCTCAAAGATTGTACTAAATCTTATCCATGACTTGTTATTATTGACTCAATACACACAATAATTTTTTAAGTACACCTATCTTTTACCTCCTTTATTTTTTTTAAATCATCTGAATCAGCATTTGGACGTGTGCTTTCATCCAAAGTAGTATTTTCCAACAAAAAATTTGCCATAAAACTGCCAGAATCATCAACTTTTAAGTATTTTCACAAATTTCTGTCGCATATCATCGCTTAAAATATGCATCAGTAGGGGCAGTGACAATTTTAATCGTGATTTTTGGCTGATGGTATCTCTTTTCATTGCCAAGGAAAAACTACAGTAATGTGTTGGATCGAAGTGAAACGTTTAGCAATTTGTATTACTACAGGAATTTTTGAAATAGTGAAAGAAATCCCAACACATGAGGAAAATAATTCTACTCACTTTTAACTTGAAAAAATGCAAGTATCTCTTCAAACAGTATTTTTATTAAGGTTATTAAGTATTAAGTAGTTTGTCATGAGAAGAATGAGGTATACAGTTAAATGAATGCACAATTCTTCAAATTAATAAGATGAGATAAGTTGAAGTTCTGTCCTGATTTTCCATGAACCTACTCAAACACACTAAATGGGTACATATTTCAAGCTCTTAGGAAGAAGTCCAGAAATTATCCTTTAAATCCTGAGGAAATACAGGCCGTAGAAATGTGAGATGAGTGGCGAAATTACTATCCTTTCTCTCTTGACATAGTTTCAGTGATGAACAGTTCATCTTTTCATTATTTATCTCCTAAACAAGTGAGAACAATCAGAGTTATCTACCCACTCTTTCAAAGTAAATTAAAATGTCAAGGAATTTTGATTTTTCAAACATTTTCTTAAACATTTTATGTGGGTAATTTCCTAGGTACAAGAACAAATGTCACCGATCAAACAATTTTTAAATATTCATAGCCACGGCAAATTCAATAGTATCCAATGTATGAAATGGGCCGAAGCTCATGTCTGAGCCCTTGAAGCTTGAAGTTTCTCTTGTTCAAAGAACCAACTGGAAACATTATACTTATTAATCAATATCTTTCCCTGTAATATGCTGTAAAAAAATAACTTTAAATTGATTTTCTTTTAATAAATATGATTGATCAAAATTGATGTTTTTAGAGTGAAAATAATCAAAAACCTATCGATGAAAATGTCTGTCTCCAAATAAAGGTATTCATGGTCACTCAAAAGGAGAGCTTAAGCCTCAGTTGGATGAATGGGAGAGCGTAAATGAAGGTACGTGATTGAGGCACTGGATGCGAATAGGGCACTTCTCGGTTGCAGTGTTTCAGAGACTCCTCTAATATTTAATTCATTGTAAGGAAAATGAATGCATCCATTTCACTAAAAATTCTACTGAATATTCCTTATGATTCCACAATCTTCTATGGAAAGTGTTCTGGAAGAATCGTCCATTAAATTTTTCTCCATGGTATTAATTAGCAACTGAGATTCTGAGACACCGCAGTCGAGAAGTGCCCTTTTCGCATCCAGTGCCTCAATTGCAAACCTCCGAAAGAAAAAAACTCTAAATAATGAAATAACTTCCACTTCCAACTTTCCACAAAAAACCCTGCGAATTTAAACCATTAAAATGTCACTTTGCATGAGAAAAAATCCCTTGTCAACATTATACCAGCTAAACAATGCTAAGCTACCAGAAAGAAAGCTGGCTGTTAGCAACTAACGTGAGGATTCTCGATTGGTCGTGCTACGAAGTTGCCTATGTTAATGATTGAAGGAGTTTTCTACGTTTCCGAGACACATCGCACCTTCTCCGATGCTGAGCGCGCTGGAAACTCTAGCAGTGAGCGTTACATTATGCTTATCGATGTCGGTTAAACTACATAACCGTGTTTCTCAGTTCGCGACTTCGCAGCTCTCTCGTCAAATTTCCTTTTTTTCGGATGGTGGCCGATCATCGCCAACCTTCAATTTATTGCGTTTGATTTTTCTTCGCTACTGGAAAAATATTCCTCGGAGAACGTGCAAAATCTGATAGCACTCTTGGAGAATTGAATTGGGTGCGGAAATTCTGAAACACCGCAGTTGAAATACATCCGTTTCACTCTTAATGTTCAACACATTCATACAAAATGTATACGCACGCCATTGCCATAGATTAATTTTAAAGGGCATCATGGGTGAAAAAGTCCCTTGGTATTTCTGTGCTTTCTATGAAATCGAGTTTCAAGTTCAGAAATTCCGTGGAAGCTTACGGCAAACACGGAGGGACGAGTTCTATTCAAAATGAATCGTTAATATCGGCCCAACTATTTTGTAGGTACTTGTGATACACTCATTAACTTGCGTGTACCTACGTGCAAGTTTTTCAGTACCTACCCGAAAGACGGCTTTCCTTGCTTTTCTGTCCGCAGTTTTTAAGTATCGTGGAACCTAGACAAAACTCCGCGAATACTCTCGTAAAAAACTGCTAAAAATTGTGACATACAATTGTGACTCAAATTACCGTGACAAGGAAAAACGCCGCCTGAACATTCAGGAGTTGCCGAATTGCCCCCGATAAAATATTTATTTTCAGGAAAGTTATGCATGGTCTTCCTTGGACTTTCCAGTTGTTTTAGATTACTTTAAGAGCAAAACTGTCGAAAAAATTTGAAGAAAGCCATTAATAATTTTCCGTATAAATCCAATTTATATCTAAGGGAATATGGCAAAGACGTCTGAGAGCTCATACGGCATTTTCCCCTAGCACGGCAACAAAAACTGCACGATTCATAATACAAAATTGTACAATCTGTGCCATAGGGCGTGATACCACTATTCGACCTCTTGGGAGCTCGATTTGCCCATTCAACTCCTTGAAGGCGTTTTTATTTTCCGTCGCGTCGCTTCACGCTGAATTCCTGTGAACTATCGTGGCATCATCAGGGCCGGATTTAGGGGGTTGCCACATGGGCAACGGCCCATTGCAGCAAATTTAAGGGGTGGCAAATTTTGTAATTTTTTAAAATGTAAGTATAATAAAAAATCGGATTCAGAAAAAAAAAATTACAAACAAAAGAAGGCAACGAAATCTCTCATTTCCTGAGGGTATAGTAATTTCTAATTTTGTTGTCTACAGGTGATACAAGAGACAGCACCTTTAATTAGTCGAGTTAAGAGAGAAACCAAACACGCAATTTGGCCAGGAGCAGAGCGGCGCAGAGAGCGATGATGACTAGGACTTAAGATGAAAAGGGGAAGCCCTCGGCGCGGCGATCGGCATGAAACATATTAGCGCCTACAAGACTGCATGAATACTCCACGGTTTGCGTCAAAAACAGCGCGGTCAGCGCGGTGCGGTGGCGGAAGTTTTATTAAACCACATTTATATTTGTTCTTTAATAATTGTCTCAATCATTTCATATAAATAGAAGACCTTGATCCAGATCCACACAAAGATAGGTTTACGGAAATTAACTTTCGCCCCAAGCTCCGTGAACTTTTGCTAGTATTGTTGACAGGGCTTTCGCAAAAAATGTGTCCAACACGAGTAAACGAGTAAACGACTCAAAACGCCTTCAATTTTTTGAACGCAATACGGACATCCGTCGAGGTTGTATAGTTGTATCAAGGCGCCGTAGCAAACGCGTCCCATTGTTTATCATTACAGACGAATATAAGTTGAGAGAGGAAAGTCATAATGCCTTCAATTTTATGTATTCATCTTTTTAGGCAAAATGAGTAACGACGTTTCTCCATTTGCGACGTTGCGGACTTCCTTAGAAATCCTTTTTTTCTTTCGAGAAGGTGGTCAACATAAAACACAAATTCTTCATGATCTTTCGGATTCGATAGCAGAAGACTTGGTTCAAAATTTAAAGTCGTAAATTTGGATTGTTTCTCATGGAAAAGATAAAATTCGAACGGAAATTTTGAAACACCGCAATGGAGATACGTGGTTTCGCACCTCAGTCGGTGCGATACGAACATCCATCAAGTTTAAATAGTTGCATCAAGTCCCCGTCACCGCCGACCAAGGCGTCTGTCGATCGAATCAACTACAGGTAGTATGAGCAGAGACTCAAAACGCCTTCAATTCTTTGAACGCAATAGGGACATCCGTCGAGGTTGTATAGTTGTATCAAGGCGCCGTACCTAACGCGTCCCATTGTTTATCGTTACAGACGAATATAAGTTGACAGAGGAATGTCATAATTCCTTCAATTTTAAGTATTTATCTTTTTGGGCAGAATGAGAAACGACGTTTCTCAATTTGCGTCGTCGCAGACTTCCTTAGAAATCCTTTTTTTTCTTCCGAGAAGCTGGTCAACATACGGACGATGCGGACAAAATTCGGCAAAAGACACTTAACTTTAAATAATGAAGATAATAGCACCGACATAGGAAAACCCTTTGGCACTATCAAAGTAAAACACTCGAGGAATAAGAAAATGTTATACCTCAGGTTTTTTTGCGTATTTTTCAAGAAAAGTTCATTCAAAGTTGGCAACCTCGAATTAGCCCTGTGTTAACAATGTAAAAGCAACGTGAAACACCCAAACTTTAACTTCAAATATCTCTGATAGTCGCAAAAAGTCGCAAGATCTTATTCGTAGAATTGAAGTTGGATATCTGAGGATTAAGGAAATGTAAACCACCGAGAGCATTTTGCGTTTCAAGCGAGAAATCTCCATTTGAAGTTGACGTCTTTTTCCCGTGTATTTCTTACGGACCAGTGATTCCCGACCTATTTCCTGCCCACTTTCTACCCACATTTGAGGTAGTTTTGGGCGGAAAATTGGCTGGTCATCATAAAACTTAAATTCTTTATGATTTTTCGTTATCGGTGGCAGAAGATTTACTTCAAAATTTAAAGTCGTAAATTTGGATTGTTTCTAATGGAGAGAGATGAGATTCGAACGGAAATTTAGAAACACCGCAATGGAGATACGTGGTTTCGCACCTCAGTCGGTGCGATACGGACATCCATCAAGTTTAAATAGATGCATCAAGTCCCCGTCACCGCCGACCAAGGCGTCTGTCGATCGAATCAACTACAGGTAGTATGAGCAGGGACTCAAAACGCCTTCAATTTTTTGAACGCAATACGGACATCCGTCGAGGTTGTATAGTTGTATCAAGGCGCCGTAGCAAACGCGTCCCATTGTTTATCGTTATAGACGAATATAAGTTGAGAGAGGAAAGTCATAATGCCTTCAATCGTATACATACATATTTTTGGGCAAAATGGGAGACGACGTTTCTCCATTTGCGTCGTTGCAGACTTCCTTAGAAATTCTTGTTTTCTTTCGAGAAGCTGGTCAACATAAAACTTAAATTCTCCATGATATTCTTTCTCTTTCGTATTCGATAGCGGAAGTTATGGTGCAAAATTTAAAGTCGTAAATTTGGATTGTTTCTCATGGAAGAGATGAAATAAGAACGGAAATTTTGAAACACCGGAATGGAGATACGTGGTTTAGCATGTCCGTGAAGTTTGCACTCCGACTTTTAAAATTTTAAATTTCCTTTTTTGCTCATCATTTCTCATCATTTGCTCACCTCGAAAATCGCTTTCATTTTTTTGCTCTGGCATGTACCCCCCCAAAAATCGAACTTGAACTTTCAGAGAGGTCATTGACCTTAGCACCCCCACTTTGTCCGATTGAATGATTGAGCATGATGAGCATGATGAGCAAAAAAGAAAATTTTAAATTTTAAAAAATGGGCTGCTAACTTCACGGTCGTCGGCGGCGCTGCTTGTAGCCTCTAATTTCAGATAATTTGTAACCTATCCAAGTCAACACAGAAATAAACGCTGTCAACACACATTCAAAGGAGAATAAATCAACGCACCGTACACGAATTTTTCCGTTTTATTTTTTTTTTTTTTTTAAAAAAAAAAAAAAAATTTCACGGTCCTGCACATCATGATTGTATCGATATTCTACCCTCTCGAAAGTTAAAAAGCTCGGAATGTGCCACTACCATTGCCATTGCTCGCTCGGCAAAGACACTACCCCATTCTAGGGTATTCGTTGAATCTTCGATATAGTCTAATTCAGAAGTGGTGTGTCCCCTACCCACCGCATAATACAACATCTACACTCTTGCCACACTTCCCTAAATAAATTAAATTAAAATTTAATAAAGAGAGAGAGAGGGAGGATGGAGGAGAGAGAAGGAAAAAAAAGTGGAAGGTTGTGGAGGAAGGTTTCTCGGGCGGCCTGGCGGGTAGCTGTAACTGGAAACTGGACGGTGAGATCTAATGACTTCTTGGCGATCAGATCGGCGGCGATAGGCGCCCCGGCAACT
>NW_017554673.1:119826-236054 GCF_001854935.1 Bemisia tabaci
CACCCCCCGCCGGCCTCCCCTGGCGAAATGCCCGGGGAACCCCCCGCGCCCCGGGTATCGGATAACAGGACCGAATGATGTTACTACATCGGACGAGGAGTTAACTGTCATCTAATTCACCTTTTTGCCCCCGGCCCTTTCCCCGGCTGCATTTAAATATTGTAATTAAATCCCGCCCCGATCCCGATGCGAAAGCGGCTCTCTACTTTCCCTCCGAGTGTTGTCCGCGGTTTCCTTGCGACGCGCCGCGACGCTGTCCGAGGCGTCGTGCAATACTGCACTTTTGCCGAGGAGAAAAAATCGACTCCATCGTAGATGAAGTTGAGACGTATGAAATCTATCTCTGATTGGCTCTCTTTGCTGATCTCCGATTGGCTTTCCAGGAGTTGCAGAGTGCTAAAAAGATGAGAGTCTCAATTGGACCGCGTTAAACAGAAAGGAACCGAGCCACATCAGCTATTGCCAAATTTAAAAGGGGAATTTGATTTTTTACGAGAGAACGTTTGCGCAGATTCCTTTGACAATTTTAGGGAATTTGCTTTGTATCATGGAGAAAATTCATAGAAATTTGCACAAAAATCCGCACAACCGTTTTCATGTAAAAAATTAAATTGCACGATTAAATTTGGCAATAGCTGATGTGGCTTGGTTCCTTTCTGTTTAGCGCGGTCCAATTATACGCGATGATTGGGACTGGGGCTACCACAGATAAACGAAATTTGCGGATCGCAAAGCTAGAGTAGGTAGAGTAGAGGTAGAGTAGAGTAGAGTTTTGAGTAGCTAGAATTTAGACGTATGAAATCTATTTCTGATTGGCTCTCTTTGCTTATCTCCGATTGGCTTTCTATGAGTTGTAGAGTGCTAAAAAGATGAGAGTCTCAATTATACGCGGTGATTGGGACTGGAGCTACCACAGATAAACGAAATTTGCGGATAATCGTAGCTAGAGTTTAGACGTATGAAAGCTATTTCTGATTGGCTCTTCATTCTTTATCTCCGATTGGCTTTCAAGCAGTTGCAGAGTACTGCAGAGATGAAACAGAAGAGTTTCAACTATACGCGGTGACAGGGACTGGAGCTACCGCGGATAAATGAAATTCGGGGATAATCCGACTCTGAGCGTTTTGGCCGGAAAAAGGAATTGAAAAGGCTGTACTTTATCTACTACTAGAACACTTATCAAAGAATAAAAAGGAATGTAATTATTGGTTAAGAATGGATGCATTTTACCTTAAAGAGGTTATTTTTACCAAAAATCATTTCTGAGAATAATTTTTTTACGAAAGTTGGCGCCATAAAATTTCAGCGTTTTTAGGCCAAATCCACCGGAAAAACCATGGATATAATCTGTATTGCGATTAATCGGAAACGCGGGTTTTCGAGACGGTCTTTCTTTCTTTCTTTCTTTCTTTCTTTCTTCTTTCCTTTTTCGAGGCTCATGGAACTAGGAACTAGTTTTTAAGCTATATATTTCTATGATCAAAATGGGACTTTGATGCGACTGCTTCGAGTTTGCGCATTAAAATTAAGAGGCGCCTCTACTTTTTGATCAACATGAATCGCGGATAGAGTATCAAAAGGCGTAAATGTAATATTCTTTTCACGATTTGCGTTGATCTAAAAGGTAAGGCGCCTTTAAATTTTGACGGGTACCTCTTAGTAGTTGCATCAATGTCCCATTTTGACCGTTTTATTTTAATCGTGCGGAAGTAGAGTTTTACGCTCTAACCCCGCGATCGCGCGTCATATTTTTTCAAACTTTCCTTCGATAACCCGTCGAATCGCACCGTTTCAAGTTCCTGTTATCCTACACTATTATGGTTATTTTAAAAAAGTGACATGCCGACGATTATCGAATTTCATCAGTCTAAAGGTCAAGTGCATGATGATTAGGTACAAACTTGAACAGTGAAGAAGTTCCGAATACCAAAATAAAATTCAAAATGCGGGAAGAAATTTGGAAATGGGTTAAGCAGTAATCACAAAAAACGCTACAAACTGTGCAATCTTGGAGACGGTTGATGACATCATCAGAACTGGAGATAAGACTCCCTTGAAATAAAACTCGTCGTGGGAGCATGTGAATATTTTCAAATTTTCTTCGATATTTATCTCTGACAAACGTCATGTATATTTCCTAGTGAACTTCTTAAAAGCATTGGCTTAGCTTTGAATTAAAGTCTTTCAAAACTATAAAGAAAAGAAAGTTACTAATTGTCAAGATACCCAACTCATATTTTAGGGGATGGAATTTGGAAACATTTACATGCACCTACACAGAATTTCTCACAAGCCTGGCTGTATGGGCAAAACTAAACGTTTTTTGACGGATCAAAACTTTGAAAATAACTTTTTTTCAAGAGCACGTTTTTTAAGACACGGACTTCAAATTGCCTTAGTTCCGCTTTGTTAAAAAAATTATATATTTACCTTCTTATTTATTTTTTTCTCCTCGTGATAGAATATTTGTGAAAGACGTTTCTATGCAGCGATAAGGACTCTCCAAGATTTTAAAGTTTAAATTATTCGGTATTAGAGTCTCTTCTCTTGTAGAGTTAGATTTTGCGTAAGACTAATGAATGGTGAAACCAAAACATCACTCAAGCAGGAGAGATACCTTTGTTCAGAAATTGTTGACAGGAGGGTCCAGAAAAAAAAATTGAAAAGTTGCCAAAATGATGCCGTGGGATTCTCAAAATTATAATCGATGTTGCTAAATTATGCCCTGGTGCATTTTGGATGGAATAAGAGGAACCAGACTTTCATTTTTTAGACTTTGAGAAACAAGACCCGATCCTGCCGAAATTTCTCCGAAAACTGCGTTCAACTTGATATTCATACTTCTTTATCAGGCTAAGATCACAGAAAAAAAACTTCAGTTCATGTGGCACATCAAACTTTTCAGTCCATGCAGTCAAAGCTTCCCTGAAAGGAGGAGGACCTGAGGTCGACTGCTGTTTTCTAAACTGACTTTCGGTTCTGAGGAACAAAAATTTCGATACCCTGCCCCGAAAACTGTGCACGGTGCCCCTGAACTGACTTTAAATGCGACTTTAATGTACATCAAAAATTGAGGTTGGAGGTTGTAGTGGGGTACTCCCTGATGGGTTTTTGGGCAATTTCGAAATAGGTTGTCGGAGCTCCTGGAAAAATAATCGCATTTTTGTGGTTTTTTAGGGGTAAAATAGGAAAATTGGCCTCGGGGCGACAAATTAAACGCCCTCTCCCTCATCCTTGCTTTGACCGATCTGAATTTTTAGTATGTTTTNTCCGAGTATTGTCCGCGGTTTCCTTGCGACGCGCCGCACGCCGCGACGCTGTCTCGAGGCGTCGTGCAATACTGCATTTTTGCCGAGGAGGAATAATCGACGCCATCGTATAGATGGAGTTTAGACGTATGAAATCTATCTCTGATTGGCTCTCTTTGCTTATCTCCGATTGGCTTTCTAGGAGTTGCAGAGTGCTAAAAAGATGTGAGTCTCAATTATACGCGGTGATTGGGACTGGAGCTACCACAAATAAATAATTCGATATTTATCTCTGAGAAACGTCATGCATATTTCCTAGTGAACTTCTAAAAAGCATTGGCTTAGCTTTGAATAAAAGTCTTTCAAAACTATAAAGAGAAGAAAGTTACTAATTGTCAAGATGCCCAACTCATATTTTAGGGGATGGAATTTGGAAACATTTACATGCACCCCCTGGTAAAAGTTGGCGATAAGAGCTGCGTTTCAAAATACCATAGGAATTCTTATAGCCGGCTAAAGAAGGCTACAGAAAATCATATAGCTGGCTGTAGAATGCGGAGAAAATCATACGGCCGGGCTATACGAAGCGATAAAAAATTATGCAGCTGGGCTATAGTTCCTATCGCCGGGCTATAGTTCCTATCGCCGGGCTATAGTTCCTATCGCCAGGCTATAGTTCCTATCGCCTGGCTTTACACTTTATCGCCTGGCTGTTGCTTTTTCGCCATCGGCTATAAAAGGCTATAAGAAATTGTGTAGAAATTCGTGTGCTTCGGAAATCATAAAGTTAAATACGGAACCACCTTAATATTTGCAAAACAAACATTATATTTTCCTTTAATACATATTTTTTTCATCAATTAAAATGAGAACATACGGAAAAAAAATCCATAAATCCATACAGGATGTGCAATTGTGCAAACCTTTCAAAATCATGAGTTGAATAACGCTGACTCCGCCAGATTAAATATTAGAGCGTAACACAAAGCGGAGCGGCAATGCACTGGCGCCTACAAACCTAACAGGAATACTTCACGCATTGCGCAACGCGTGAAGTATCCCTGTTAGGTTTGTAGGCGCCAATGCGCATTTCGCGCTGGCTGCCCGCCTTCCGCGCCGCAGTGTTCCACGGCGCTTGAAGCAACTATTTCACACCAGACCAGAGACAGGATCATACGAGACTGAAGGCGGTCTAATATATTAGGAATGGCAGGCATCCAGTAAAAGTACGGAGCTTTCCTCGCAAAATAAATCAAGATACTACGGCCCAAAAAGAGAGCAGTAGTCCAAAAACTCACTAAGTCCTAGCATCCGTAATTAGTAACGTTTAGCATACACTTTATCGGCTGGCTGTTGCTTAATCGCCATCGGCTATAAAAGGCTATAAGAAATTGTGTAGCCGGCTATAGAGGCTATTGGAAATCTTACAGCCGGCTGAGTAGGTCTATGGTATTTTGGAACACAGATTTCTACTGCCAATTTTTACCAGGGCCTATACAGAATTTCTCCCAAGCCTGGCTGTATGGGCAAAACTAAACGTTTTTTGACGGATCAAAACTTTGAAAAAAACTTTTTTTCAAGAGCACGTTTTTTAAGACACGGAATTCAAATTGCCTTAGTTCCGCTTTGGTTAAAAAATTATATATTTGCCTTCTTATTTATTTTTTTCCCCTCGTGATAGAATATTTGTGAAAGACGTTTCTATGCAGCGATATAAGGACTCTCCAAGATTTTAAAGTTTAAGTTATTCGGTATTAGAGTCTCTTCTCTTGGAGAGTTAGATTTTGCGTAAGACTAATGAAGGGTGAAACCAAAACATCACTCAAGCAGGAGAAATACCTTTGTTCAGAAATTGTTGACAGGAGGGTCCGTAGGATTCTCAAAATTATAATCGATGTTGCTAAATTTTGCCCTGATGCATTTTGGATGGAATAAGGGGACCCAGACTTTCATTTTTTAGACTTAGAGAAACAAGACCCGATCCTGCCGAAATTTCTCCGAAAACTGCGTTCAACTTGATATTCATACTTCTTTATCAGGGGAAGATCACAGAAAAAAAACTTCAGTTCATGTGGCACATCAAACTTTTCAGTCCATGTATAGTCAAAGCTTCCCTGAAAGGAGGAGGACCTGAGGTCGACTGCGGTTTTCTAAACTGAATTTCGATTCCAAGGAGCAAAAATTTCGATACCCTGCGGCGAAAACTGTGATTTGCCGTATGAACCAAAATTCAATTATTGTGATCAAAATGCTTCTCTACGTAATAAATGATGCTCAAAAGTACAAGTAACGTTTGCCTCGAATGCACTTATATATCGTTTAAATATCTAGTGTAATATCCCCAAGATTTTTTTTTTTTTTCCAGAGTAAATTGTGCTTCCATGAAACCTTTCTGTTTTAACTCAGTAACTGACCTTATTATACTCATTATACGTGAATGCAGCAACGAAAAAGTTTGAACGAGAGAGTTTCAGGGCCAAAACCCCAATGTAAGTACTTGAGGGGAAAACCTGTCAGGAACATATAATCAACAGAAACAGCACAAGTATATTGGACATTCATAAAGGAAAACCACATACTAGTTTTATTTTCATTTAAATAATTTATTTTTGTAATCACCATATCATCCTAATTCGTTTTTTTATGTACATTAATTTTACAAACTTTAAATATTATTTCTTTTCAAAATACTTACAAACATTTGCATCTACACTAAGAACGCATCGTAAATTTACAAAGATTCTAAACATTTTTACAATAAGGTTCCAGAATGTTCAGCCTCCTCAGCCTCACAGCAGTTATCGTATTCATTCGCGTACAATATTGATTTTCGTTTGCATGTTGGAATATATTACATTGATGCAAGGTTGGGAAAAGCCAAAGAATCACAAATGAAAAATGAAGTGAGATCGTAAACTCAGTTACTTTTCAACCCGAACGAATCTCTGAATAGATTGGCTATCAAGTCCGGAGCAAAGCTGTAATGATAGAATTTATACACAGAGTTTATCTTCAACTTAAAGTTACAATGAAAGCTCGCGTATATTATTGAATTTATGATTTTTTTTTGTCCCTACGAAAAATAATCCACCTCTCCTATTTATCTGTAATACCCCTTATTTAACAAATTGCGAGCCATTTTGATAAACATGTCGCTGCAAAACTTGGTACAGTTGTTCTTTAGAAAAACAAATCAAAATTCAAAAACAAATAAATTTAAAATAAAGGACATTCCTACCGACAAGAAAAAATGCGTCAATCCCAACTTACGCAAAAGTGGGTGCGCACAAGTTAAGTATGGAAATGCTTCTCATGTTTTCTTGCTTACATTTTACCTGACTCAAACAAAAGAAAGGAATATAGGGGAGAAAAAATCTCATGAGTCAATGATGCTACCAAAATTTGGGGCTAAAATTGAGAATGCAATTGCACAAAATAGCTTGTGCCCATATGTTGTTTCAAAGCGGAATGGACTCCTCCTGAGATGTCACAATTAATCATACTCTATAAGTCGCTACATAGGAGGACTGGATTATTCACAAAGAGGTAAAAAAATGGCATGATTTTCCGAGCAGAGCGACAAAATTTATGGTGGCGATTCTTGTATATTAGCAACACTGTTTTACTAAATTTAAATGCGTGTAAAAAATCGATTCTGCGGGATCGTTCTTCACATCGAATCGATATTTAAAACGGGTTTAAATGAAAGGAAAACGGTAATACTTGAGAGAACCGCCTTTTGTGTCAATAGTGAAACTGTGCCGGTCGCGTTAAAGACTTGATCTTTATCATTCTAGACTCTCCTGCCTCAGCAGGCTCTGGACTTCACAGAAAACCGCCGCACACGCTCAATTACATAAACTCAAGGTTCTTGGATCTTTCAAATTGAAACCTTACACAGCATACTCGGACGTTGGAAAATGGATCTTGCCGTGATCGTCACCAAAATGGTACCGCTCGATCATACAGCGATAAACAATTTACCATATATCCGATAAAACTGCAATATTCTGACGGAATTAGCCGTGCACTCGAGGAATTCACAGGCATTCTGCAGAGGCGTGGCGTGAATTGCGATGTATCGATTGTTCTGCCATTTAAACCTATGGTAAAGAATCGATTATTAAGGTGTTCGGTGCGAACACTCTGTTTATAGATCCTTTTCCATAGGTTTAAATGGCATGATAATCGATATGTCGCAAAGGACGCCACGCCATCAGCGCCACGAATCAGTTTTCTGCATACTCCTTCTGACCACATCGTCCTTCATCTTGCGCTCTTCGGGTAGCGAACCCTTATTTTGCAACGGCTGGTTAACGAAAAAAGATTCGAACGTAAAATAAAAGCTATCATCCTTTTGATGACATGAAAATTTGATGGGATCGCCAGCTGAGGGAGGACGAATTCTGATTGGTCAGAATTTTTCCTTTCGCACTCTCGCGCGCTGAGCAGAGCGTCCAAGAAGTCGGAGGTGAAGCTTTTGATGAGCAGCTAGGGCTTGATTTTTTGGTAAACAAAGGGGTGCTTCTGACGGTGCCTAGTTCCACCACAGTCACTGGAATCTGGACCAGTACTGTGACGTCATGTCTGGAGTTTGACCCGGAATTGCGATTGGCACAGACACGCCCGGAGATATTAGACCTGAGGAGAAAAATAAATAAAAATTGTTATCGTAAAACATGGTTGCAATCAAACCAATTCAGGGAAACCTTTAGATTTTGGGATGGTCAATTTTTTGGAAAGGTTTGATGCCAAGATAAAAAAAAAAAAGATATACCAGTAAAATCAAGAATTTGCCGTTAGTGATTGGCGCGGTAGAGTATAAGGGGACCTAGAATCAAAATTGCTTTTATCATAGAGTTATTGAGAGTGTAGTCCGGGTCATTAAATTGCAGTTCTCTCCATTAGCATGGTTTGTGGTTCTTCTCGCCCCTCTGTTTTGCTGCTGAAATGAATTACAAGAGCTATTCATCTCTGAACAGCATTCTCCAGCAGCCACAGAAGATTCTTTTCGCGAAATCAAATCTGATCGAATACCATCAAAAGTCCAGGATAAATAAGAAATGACCCTTTAAAATCACTCATGATACAAAAATATGTTGTGTAAATGCATATTTTGTTACGATGCCCTATGAGAAATTATACGCCGAACTTCTTAGTCCTTTTTCATGGATAACCTAAAATTTGACATCGAAGCAGTTATTTTTGGGGGGGGGCGGGGGCGGTAAGAGAACCGCTTTTTAAACCCTTTTTAATCACAATGAACCACTAGACAAGGTACGAATTTAAGCATTCTGATACATGTTTTTTAACCAGAATTTTACGTAGAACACAATTCGCGCAACGGAAATTACTGAAACCAACTCCTAACGGAGATATTAGCATTTTTATTTTACATTAGTCACGAAGAATTCGAACTGCCCGCTCATAAGAAACTCAAAGCTCTTCGTGAGTCAAATCGCGCACTGCAACGGTTTCAGCAAGCTTCTCAATCGAGCAATGTTCATTTCCCACCATGTGTTGTTCAAACTATAAGCAATGTGCTATAGCTGAGCCACAGCGTCAAGATTGAGGTTGTCAGATTTTTATATCGGAGAGACTGTCATGATAACGTTTAGCGCGCGATGTGAATCACGTAGAGCATTAAGTTTTCATGAGCGGGTGGTTTGAATTCACGAATCAAGAATCATTAAATATTTTCGTAAGGAGTTAATTTCGGTAATTTTCGTTGTGTGCATCGTGTTTTACGTGAAATTTTTATTAAGAAACATGTATCAGAATGTTGAAATTCGTACCTTATCTTGTGGTCCATTACGTGCTGTAACATATAATTTACTGGAAGTCGGTCTTGATGATGGAAATATCAGGACGATTATCTCATAAAGAGGCATTACGGCTATTTTAAAAAAAAATCGATTTTCATATTATCTGGCTCTCAACACCAACTCCTCATGTTCGATTAGCCTTGCCGAGTACCTCAAAGGGTCCGCAGGGAGGGATGCGAAGGAGGCCGAGAAAGTAATTTCAAAGGGTCGAGTGTGGTGGGTGATACGATCGCGGGCGCGTGCGAGATGTTTATCTACGTGATTACTCGTTGACGACTAAATCTCTCCCACTCTTAATAACGCTCTTAGCGAATGACGCTCGAACCCCGGAAAAACGTATGTTTAAATGATGAACAACACCCCCTTCCTCTTCCCTGCGGAAGGGAATTATCATAAAATAATTGTTGCCGCCCCTTTCATCTGAGATTCTTCACGAGATCTCGTTTGTCATCGATTTGCTCGCAAATCACTCCGACAGTTTTTTTTCATTTTTCTTTTTCCTTTTCAATCGTCATTTTGGGGAACTAAAAATTACATTTAGTATAAAAATTATGGTTCCTTCTGGAAAGGCTCATCGTAAAATCGAAGAAATATTACAATAAATTAAGTTGAAACTGTTGCAAGAAAAGCTAAAAAGGAAACGCATTGAAACCAAAACATTTCGATCGGCTGAGCGAGAACAAATGAGTATGAAACGAACAAGAATAATAAAATTAATAATAGGCATAAAAAAGGTCCGATATTTATCGGACTCAAACGGACGTATTTGCGTACATAACAAGAGGCCACGGCGAGATTTCTCATCAAAAGAAATCCTCAATCAGAATTCTCTCCTCGGAATCGGGTCTAACAGGTGCTCAGATGGCTACCCTTTATATTTTAATTCTGTCTATCTATTCCTCAATCGGTAGTGACAGTGTGGTCAGTCAAAAGTTGTTTGATTTTCTTGTTGTGTTTCTTTTTTAGCTTTGTTTTCTGTGTTTCAATTTATTTTAATGTAAGATTTACTGTTTGTTGTTGAGAGCTGCAGATGAGACTTCGTGAAAATTTTTTTTTTCTTTAATTAATCAAAAGTCTCCATACTGAAAAAAAAGTTCGGTCGTATGTACCGAAGTTCGGTGTTCCATATCATCCCGACTAATTCGGTTCGTCAAACTGAATTTTCGGTTTGTCAAACCGAGCTTTGGATTTGTGTGACCGAATTTGAGCAGTAAAGTGAACTGACGAACTAGTTTGGCCCAGGGTGGCATGAAATGCAAGAAAGAAATGAAAGATTGGAATATTTCAGTGAAATATTTCATGAAATTTCACGAGGCTATGAAATATTTCATATTTTTCAGGGGCTAGAGATGCAACTCGCACTCAAACACACAAAAATAGAAAAAAGTCACAATTTTTACATTTTGCAAAACATGGAAAGGAACCGGTATTTTTCAATATCTTTCACAAATTTCTAATATTTCATGAAATATTTCACGTGAAATTTCAAGATTTTATTCTTCATGAACTTTTGCCACCCTGGTTTGGTCGTATGTGCCGAACGTCCGGTTTCACGAGCCGAAATTTCAGTTTGGCAAGCCGAATATTTGGAATAATATGTTCGGTTGACATGGCTGATTTTTTTTTTTTTTTTTCAGAGGCGGGTATTTTTGCTAAATACGATGAAATATTTCTCTATTTGTTTGATGATTCTTACCGGTAGTTGAGGAAACACCAGAGGAGTATTGGTGCGAATGGCCGTTGATGGGTTGGTAGTGCGTGGGGCTGTAGCAAGAGTGTTTGGGCGGAGCGTAGGAGCCGAGGGACAGGGGTTCGTACCCCCGCGTCATACACGGGTACGAATCTCTCTGCTGAAGACACGACGTGGGGCTGGGAGGCATTTGAGGAGGCCCGCTCGATATGTTGAAGCTACCCGACATACCGCTCATTGGGCTGTGAACAGAACAAAAATATACCTTTAGTTTTTGTAAAAAAATTCTCTTTAAAAATGAAAGAATATTGAAGGGTTCATTCGAGAGCAATCCGTGCGAGATTCGCCTGCATTTTGTGATGTAGGCAAAAACACATTCTCAGGGGTTGCAATGGTAGTATCTAAAGGCATTTGGACAGAGTAGTGTTTCAATAAGAAAAATCCGCGAGAGATTCCCCTGCATTTTGTAATGTAGGCAATAACACATTCTCAGGAGTTGCAATAGTAGTATCTAAAGGCATTTGGATAGGGTATTGGTTCAATAAGAAAAATCCGCGGGGGGTTCCTCTGCATTTTGTGATGTAGGCAAAAGCGCATGCTCAGGAGCCTCAATGGTGATATCTGACATGGACTACGATAGACTGGTAACAGGACATGAATGGTGACAGCACCAAACCAGAAGACCTGATCAAGTTTTCTTGTTTCGCAAAAAATTACACAGTATTTTCCGGCAACAATTTATAGGTTCGAATAAGTTGGGTTCATTTTGGAACGACCCATTTCAGCATGTTTAAAAGAAGTTTCTCCTCTCACAGTTTTGATTGATTTCATTTTTTTATGTATTGATGTATATGGTCCTCGAAATTAACATTTAAGAAATTTATCATCATTATTAACGCAGCCAAGTTCTTGTTTCATTAACTAGTTTGCGCTGGCGGGTCAATCTAAATTTGACCTACTTGTTCCTTTGAGTCTTCATAATAGACTTCCTTTTCGGAATTTTCCATCGCTCGGACTTGCATATAACCCTATAATTAATTTCCAAAACGCCAAGATCGATGCATTTGCATCTCGCCCCGCTTGCCCGGCGCCCTCTAATTTTCCTCTGGCAATCTTCTCAATCGAGATCCATGAATAAGCAATAAACGTCGTTCCTATAAAACTTATAATCTCTCTTCTGATCCAAAACAACCATCAGAGGGCATTTGTTCCGTAAATTTTTTTAATTAAAATGCTGAAAGGATTAAATTTACAATGGAAGCTTAGAAAGCACGCAAAATTGATATCTAAGGCGTTTTCTTTGTGATTTAAATAGAGATTGCGCGTGTATCTTTCATCCTCGCATCTTTAATTAGCGAAGCGCGACCTAGATTTAGTGTAAGTGCCGCGGAAAAAGAAAAATTCGCTGAGAGTATAATTATTGAATTTCAATGAGTAAAAAAGAAAGAAATGCGTGAGATTAAGCAACCAAAACGCACGTTAGGAATTATAATATCCCATGGCTACTCTTATATGGCTATTCTCTTCAGGAAGAGTTCAAACCTTAAATTAGGAAAAATAAAACAGCTGTGTTTCTAAAAAACGTGACGTGTTATACACAAGGTAAAATTTCTAATGCGTTTTTCTCAAAACAAGGGTTTCCCGCATATGCCATTGTTGCAGCCTCCGCCTCAATTATCAATCAAAAATCTTGTCTTTTATGTACGGTTTTGCATTGGATAACCCGAAAAGGCTATATAAGCTCGGAAAAACATGCCATGAAATAGAATTTTAAACAAAAATTGATAAGGATGAAATGCTAAAACTCTGTTATTCTAAGATATAATTTATCAATATCAAATTAAATCGGAGTACGAACACTCTGTAACATGGGACATCCAATTTTCAGAGTTTTTGCGTTTGAAGAAGATTCTGCAAAAAACTCATTTTTCGGTGTTCAGGACATCGATTTTAACATCGATTGAGGTAGCTCCGTGCATATTTTGCCGCTCTAAGGAAAAATGCCGTATGAATATCTAGATTGGTCTGCGGATTTTCTCATATATAACATTCATTTTTGAAGAACGCTATGAATTTGAAATGCTCAAAAACTGGGGATTGAGTCGTGAACAAAATTCTCTGAAATTTTGGAGAAAAGATCCACAAATCTCCCTAAAAATTTGTTTCTTATCGAAGTAAATTTAGCAACGTCTGAGGGACCTTACAGCGGTTTTACTCAGCGCAGCAGTATGGATCTAATTTGATACATCTCGCATGTGAGATTGTATCGATATCGATTGGATCAACACGTGAACATAGCCTCAAAAATCAATTGAGTAATCTGAGGGAACGGGTTTCTTGTGATGGATTTTTTATTCTAATGAGTATAAAATGGCCATAGAAAGTGAAATTGTTAGGAACTTTCTCATTTTCAGCTTTCCCTACTCAAACCGTGAAATTTTTGTTTCAGGTCATGTACTATCGTTTTGAATCAAACGATACATCAAACCACTATCGAATACGATCTTAATCTGTTTATTTATTTGCGAGGTGGGTGTGTCGGCGGGTCTTACCTGTATGAGTCGGGCATGGAGATAGGCGTGGAAATGGCGGGGTACATGTTGGAGGAGTTGGAGGTGAAGGTGCCTATCCTGGAGGGGGAGGCGGGGGCGGGGGGCTGCTCGGTGCTGCCCACCGTCGGGTGTTGCTGTTGGTCCGTCGCTCGCCGTTGCGTCCGCAGCTTCTCCTCCCGCCTCCATTTGGCTCGTCGATTCGAAAACCACACCTGTAATCCAAAAACAGCCACTTCAGTTAAAATGCCGCTAGACACATTCTTGGCCACACGGAAAAAAAAAAAATTGCTGATTCAACAATTCAATTACTAAAAACAGTGAGTGCAATGTTTCAACGCAGATTTTACAACAAAAAAATGCTACTTTAACCACCCCCGTGGTTAAATTAGTTTACAATGTGGTTAAAGTAGCATTTTTTTGTTGTAAAATCTGCGTTGAAACATTGCACTCACTGTTTTTAGCAATTGAATTGTTGAATTGAACGAATAGCATTTTTTTGTTGTAAAATCTGCGTTGAAACATTGCACTCACTGTTTTTAGCAATTGAATGGTTGAATCAGCAATTTTTTTTTCCGTGTAGGAACAAAATTCCGGCCGTGGATCACATCACGCCCATCACGGGGGCTCATTGTCGGAACTGATGGACAAAGCGGTAGGCAATTTTGGATAGGCAACTAAACTAACTGCATGACAAAGCGGAAAGTATCATGGGAAACTGAAGGGACTCTCAGCCGCGAGATCATGCTTCTGGCGTTCTTTACAGACAGAATCTTTTCATTTCGATGCCAATTATTCCAATATGAAACGTTGAGACAGAGTACTCTGTGCTCACGACTGAAGTTCCGTTCTCCCAATAGAAAATTTCTCTAAGTATAACAAAGTAAGTGCAAGAGCCAAGTGAACAGAAGTTTTTATCATTCGCACCGACTATTTTTTGCGTGTATTTGCATTTTATCGTATTAACTGATGTTTTTATGCGGGCAGTTAATAGGCGTAAGTTAATCTAATTATACGTGAGCGGAAGTGACAGTTTTGTCAAGAGTCACATCAGAGAAATAAATTTACTGATGACATTACACGAGGATAGTCTCTTACCTGTATCCGAGCTTCTGGTAACCCTATTTTCACAGCTAATCTCTCCCGAGCAAACACGTCAGGATAATGCGTTCTTTCGAACTCTGAAACACGGAAATTATACAAATAATTAATGAATAATTTCTAATCATCATGTTTTGGTTCGAATAAAAATCTCAGAGTTGATACTATGAGAAATCGTAAAATCTAATACTTTAATAGTTGGATGCGTTCAAGCAAAATCAGGCTAACAGCATTTCATGTCTAACTTTCTCTCACGTTTCGTTTTTTTCGTATTTAAATGTGATTGTGTTCCCTCATTTAGCCAAAAGCGATTTAAACTAACCCATTGGGGCTACAAAAGGTTTTCCCTGTGGAGAACACAAATCCCGATTTTTCAATCTAGTTTGATCAAAATCGGTCCCCTGAAAATACTGCCCTCTTGCATTCAGGTCCTTGGTCCTTATTTCTGTAGACGGTCACTCCATGTAAATGGTGTCAAAGTTATCCATTTTTATGGTAGATAGTATGGTAACATAAGTGATATCCTGTGAAATCGAAACTTGGTGTATCAAAGCTCACTCTGAACCCGGCTGGGGGATGACGACGTTATTCAATCATAACAACATAAAAATGTTTCCGCTGCTACCCTCGGCGAATAAATTGATTTCCGTCCTCATATAACTCTCCTTCCACTGTCGTCCCATCTCGAATGTTCCATTTTTCAAATGTGCAGCCTGTGTTTTTCTTTTCGTTAATTTTATCGTGCGGAAGGGGTATTTATTTTTCGGCTGACAGCCGGGTTGAACTTTCGGTGCGTTTTCGCCTCATATTTCGGAAGAAACTTGCTGTTCTACGGAATCAGTTCCATAAGGACTTTATATTGTAATTTTGTCTAATATTTTTAGGTTTAAGAAATAGAAATATAGAAATATGTGCACCAAAACATTCACACCAGAGAGTAGGGAACTACCATAGAGAAAAAAAAGGAGGTGTTTGCATTTCGGGCATCTTGGAATTTTTTTGATGATTTGATAACGCAGGTCGGTACAGCGACGTTCATCTTGTCGATTTTCTTGGAAATGGTGTAATTTAAGGAAAAAAGTCATTCTATAAAAAGTGCTTGAAATTATATAATGAGTTGATTTAAGTAAAAAAATCGGACATCATGGTCCATTTTTCATTTTCCGAATTCCGGATTTCGCTGGCCAGGTTGTGACGACCCGTGGTAAATAAACCTCAAGATGCAAACACCTCCTTTTTTTCTCTATGGGGAACTACTTCCTAGCATGTACCATGCAATGATACAGGGATTGTATTGTAGGTCAATATTTAGTTTTTATAGCAAAGGGCCCATAATGTCAATGTCTCTACATTTAAAATTTAGTAATTTTGTAACGCTGCACACCTTGAATGCAGTTTCGCTTAAAACTACAATTGAGGGATTTGGAGGACAAGGCGGGTAAGTGCAGTTAGAAAAAATTGAAATATTCATTAACTCGACAAAAACTAGTTTGAAAGTATATTCTGTGACAAATTCAAGACTAAAATCCAACTTTAAAGCATCAAAAAGTGAGTTTAAACTCTTTATGTGCCACAAGGCTCCATGAAATTTTGAAACTTTTAACGCGTATCTCTTGAAATAACTAAAACTGCACTCATGCGCCTTGTCCTCAAAGCCCGTAAATTTTTCCGAAGATGTTTCACCATCATAAGCTTTCATTGGCGGATCCAGTAAATTGTTAACATCGTTTTTCTCCATTTAAACCCATGGAAATGTATCGATTCTTGGAGGAGCACCGACAAGAATCGATTATTTAACATAGGTTTAAATGGAGGAAATACAATGTTACCAAATTGCTGGATCCGCTTCTGCAAGCTTTTGTCAGAGCTATATTTCACCTGTTCCAATATCCGAAAAATGAAAAATCGGAGCGAGTTTTGAGGAGGTCCTATAAAGTAACCGGGCTTTAGACTTAGACTTTAGACTTACCTTTTTCTAAACTGTCTATTTGGTCGTTGGTGAAAGACGTGCGATTCCTTTGGAGTTTCCTCTTAAGCCGGAGTCTGGCTTGATCATCCTCCGGTCCCACGCTGGAACCTGGGTTCGAGTTATCACCACCAGAAGTACAAGTTTCGTCCGATCCTACCCCGTCCAACTCAACGCCTGCAACATAGGCAAAATTAAAATAGGGTTTAGCCATCAGTCAAACAAGCAGAGTAAGGTGAAGTAAATTTTCACTTTTCTCATCCAAATTTTCATAACCGCACTACAGTGGAAAAAGCATCATCAAAGATCCTGAAGGAGATGATTTGATGGACGCCATATTTTGTGTCAGAACGACATGAGATATATCGCATCGATTGGTTCCAATTTTGCAGCTACTTGTCATTTTTCTCGAATTTTGAGACTGCAATTCTTTAGTCCCCTGACAACAAATTTGCGATCTCAAAATTCGAGAAAAATGACGAGTAGCTGAAAAAATGGAACTAATCGATACGATAAATCGCATTTCGCTCCGACACAAAATATAGCGTCCATCGAATCACTGTGAAGGATACTTAAAGATCCTCGATGATTATCAAATTACCGTCGCTGGTCATAAAGGCCACCTAATATATTAGTACTTGAAGCTTGAGAAAATATTAATTTCCAGAACAGTCTCGAAAACAAATAAGAGATCCAGTTTTTTTAAACCCTGACTGAATCTCACGTAATGCATACGTTTAAATCTTTTTTGCACTCATGCGGTACACGACAAAATCAAATTATGGGCATGATTTTTATGTGCTCCTTCGATTCGATGATTATGCAATTTGAGCTGCCTCTGAGTTGGAATAGTTGTATCACTGATATTAGCTCACAGAGTGCGTGGTTCTGCAGGAGTTTTATTTTTGGTTCTAATCCAGACTCAAAGAAGAAATATATTAAAGAGGACGAAAATTCCGTTACATATTACTGTTATTTTGATGCACACCCTCAAAAACGTCATTACTCTTAATCGTGTCGATTTCATTATACCGTTGGGGTTAATAATATTTGTCGCCTAGTCACTTTTACCTTCCGCAGGGCACAGCTAAAATGAAAAAAAGGCTGGTCATGCGGCCTGGATGTTAGGTGTTCTTCATAGGACTATCCATTTTATCAAACAAAACTTCCGGTTTGTGCCACCGATTGAAAGCGAACCCCTTTTCTCAGTCAGGCTCAATCCCCAAAAGTTCGACCTTAAGTTCAGTTTGACCACCAACCGAAAGTTCAGTTTTATAAACCGGAGCATTCGAATTGTAGAAAAGACTACACGTTCGATCCAAATATGAACCGATTATTTTCCAAATCACCTGGGAGCCGATCTCTATTTTTGTGGTAGAGGGGTTGCTTTTTCTTTGTTTTCCCTGGTCAATCATGTCTGATTTCAAAATAACCTTCTAAAAGAACATACATTTTTTGGAATTCGAAAATTGACAACAAAGCTAATAAAAAGGTTCTTCTTCACTGGGAAAAAAACACATTGGATCTGGAGTCCAGACTCTTAAAAACATCGACAAGAAAAAAATACTCTTGATTCAATCGGATTTTTGCTTAAATCAAGAACCAAGCCTCTTAATTTGTGCAAATTCCCTTTCGTTTTAAGCTTAAATCTGATTGAATCAATAGTATCTTTTCTTGTCAATGTTTTCAAGAGTCTAGACTCTAGATCCAATGTGTTTTTTCTTTCCAGTGTTGTTTTTTCTGACATTCGAAATTTTGGCGCTTACGTAGTTCGGAAAATAATCGGTTCGTGTATGCCTGAACTTTTTTTCCCGGTGCACCACGGAATTCGAGGACAGAGAAAACTTGACCACCACCGCGCAGAACCGGTGGCTGGTTCCGCGGAGGAACCAATGAAACACGCGCACGCTCTTTCCCCCTTCCCACCCCCCTCCCCAAACCCCCTCCCCTTCGTTATCTGGAATACACAGAGTACGCGTACCTCCACGACCGCCGTTTTATCGAGAATACGGTCGACCATACACGGGGCGCGCGGCGGGGAGGGGGTTGTTAAAAGATCGGAGGAGCCCGGAGCGCAGTCAACCAGAAAGCGGCTGATAAGAAGTCAACCTTTTAAAATGTTGCCGCCGAGAGAGAGAGAAAGAGAAAGGGGCGCACCGGAACCAAGAGGGGAAACGGAGAGAGATAGACCGACGAGGTGCGAATCACCGGCGGAGGGGAAGCGGGAGAAGGGTTGGGGCGGGAAGGATCGGGGAGAAAATGGCGAAACAATCGTAAATTCAGGTTGCATGTAAACCGGTGAGCGGGATGAGAGCGAGCGAGAAGGTTACTTGAAGGAGGGTGACGAGGAGAGGGCATTTAAAATAACTTATTGGAAAAGAATGGCGGAGGAAGATACGGGAGGCGGAGAGGGTGAGAGCTCCGAGAGAGGGAAAATGAAATTAAACTATCACTATTAGATGGAGAATGCAGAGTGGCCCCGGAATAATGGAGGTGAAGTATTGTAAACCGGACCTGGTAAATTACTCCAAATTGAGCTCTTGTTGCGCGTGTGGTGGGATTCCGAACGTGCCGCGCCGTTGCGAGCGACGCGATGAATTATTGGACAAGATTACGATGAGCCCTCTGTAAGGCCTCCATCGGAATACCTTTGTAGAGAGAGTGCGGGCACTGGGTTTCACAAGGACTCTCATGCTAAAAAGATGGTATGGCGACTCTGGGTAGCACGGGGTTGTCAACATGTATCGTTGACTGCAATGTCTGGTTTTCAAGAGATGCTGCGCTTCGGTGCAGATGAAATGAAAATAAATGAAGGCGCGTTGACTTTTTCACGTTCATAGCAATGCAAATGATGCTGATTTGTCAGTAAATACTCACGCACGCCTTTATTAGCAAAGCATTAGTGCGTTTTGTGTTTAACACGATAAAACGCTGTATGCATGATTTCTACAGTGCGGGAAAAACTGTATCGTATAAGTTGCACCACGTGGCCATAAAGGTATGATTTACTGCAACTTTGTCTGCATTAAACATATAACTTACTGTAAAATTAGCGTTCCTCCCAAAAAGGAAAATGATGTACTATAACTACAACTACATAGAGGGTCTCTCAAGAGTTGCCGTTCATCAATCTATTATTTACTTCCTTAATCTACTGCAACTAACCGCCTCTACAAATATCAATAAGATCGCTCCTTTCTCCTTTCGTTCTCTCTGTCTATAGCTTCATCTATCAATTTCAATAATCAGCCTACAGGTAACCAAAGATTGTGTTAGCCATTCTAAGACATGTATTTCAACCGTCACACGGTGGATCGACTCAATAGGAAAGCTCGAACAAGAAGCTTTAAACGCTCATGACTCCGTTTATAAAAAACTTGAAGGTCCTATAAAAGTGGTACCATTGGTTTCCTCGTAGAATTTTCTGCTAGAGGCACCCCTTACAATTCAAAATGTGACGAAATAAACATCAAAATTTGGAATTTTAGTCGATTTCATGTCCAACCTCTCTTATGGACTCGATCCACTGTGCATCATTTAAGCCGAATTTTTGCTTCTTCGACCAAAAACTTCAGGGAGCCATTTCGAAATCCGATCCTCGAAAACGAAATTTCCCCTTTCAGCAATTCAAGCAACTACAGTATCAGAGCGAATCAATTCGGTTTCCAAGGTTGAAAGTCACGCCGCGATTGGCCATCGCGAATCTCTCGAGGCCATTGCGAAACAAAAAAGGTCTTCTCGAGTAGGTAACAAGGTTTACAACGCCTAATCGGTTCCGAACAAAACTGGCCGGAGGCCACCAGTCCAAAGCGGCCACTCACCGATAAAAAAGGGCGTAACTACACTCCGAGTCCAGATGAAATTCCAGGAGTGACAAGGCTTCGAAGGAAATAGACTTGTGTCCTTTAGTAGACGGAGGTGTGCCTAGAGCGGGGGGCGGGCGTTTGGCGCGCGCCTGGATAGTTAAGTCAAGTCGTTTATCGTGTGCTCGATCATTTCCAGCTCCTTAAGTAGCCAGTCACAGCGACGGGGGTCGGGCGGGGCGGGGAGGTTTGATGTGTAAATGCAGTTGAGTCGGAGGCCAAGGGCCAGCGCGAGCAGCCGGTCCGGTCGGTAACTCGACGCGCGACGCCCTGGCTGCAGCCGGGCCGAACCGGGGCGAATAGGTAGCGTTTCGTTTCCGAATCAGTGATCACAAGTCACTCATTCGAAAATGATTTATTTTTCGCCCTTTCGAGAGCACCTTCGGCCACCTTTCCGCCCGATCCGCGCTGCTGCCCGATATACCTACGATTCCGATAGGTCAGTTCGCTATCGGGAGAGTTGCGCCTCGGTCGGGCCGAGGGAGGTTGAAGGCCAGCCCCCCTCTCCAGAAATCTACCTATTACACCCTGGAAAAGGTGGGGGATTTCGCCAGATGATTGTTTGACGTATTTTTTCTATCTTTGAAATTTTGAATTTTTGAATTTCGCCTCCGTCAGGTTGAGGGGGGTCGGAGAGTCCAGCTTTCCCCTCCCCAGAAATCTACTTATTCCACCCTAGAAACTGCGGAAAATTCGCCTAATAAGTGCATGACTTATATTTCGACCTTGAAATTGTATTTGGGTCAACTTTTCAGTAAGAATAACTCAAAATTGCCCAAGCCCTTGAACAGGTCTTAAAGTGCCAAGTCGGTGGCCTCGAACAAGGAGATTATTTTTCTTCCACACTTTTTCAAATCATCCGTTTTGCCAAACGCTAGAGTCCACGTCAAATAAGTTTACGTACTTTTAGACTGCCACAGAGGATCCACCATCTTGGTTCTTCCGTTTACTCAATTAAATTTACATGCAAAAGTGACGTCGAACGATCTTCTTTCACAGTCTGGAAGTGTGTAACCTTATTTTGCGTAGACCATATCTGAGCGGTAACCGCATTATAGACATCGATAGACGATCAAATTCCGAACCAAATGGACCATTGGGTGACTGCTGGTCACTATGCAACATTCTTCTTTGAGCAAAATTGTACAACCTGTCCAATTTCGATCAATATGGATTGCGACAATATTCATTATTTTTTGCCGGGCGGCACATTTCTGCCAAGTTTTCATTTGAAAGTAATGCGAGATAACGATTTTAGGACTGATGACACCGGACACACTTCCTCTCATTTGGATGGGCACTTTGATCGTGTTTTGAGGCCTTATGAAAAAGGCCTTGTACTAGGATTGACACTGTGGAGTCGAAAACAAAAAATCAAGAATGTATTTCCTCTTAATAGTTTTAGAAAATATTTTCAATTATAAGTTTTTATTTTTGTAGTCGTTGTTTTCTGATTAACTGGGCAACGTTGCGCCAAAGTCGACTGTTGCAGTGTCGATGTTGACGGCTCTTTTGACCTTTGTCCCGGGAATCTTTTACATCTGCCGTCTCGGCCACTCAGCCCAGCGAGAGAATAGCGGCTACTAATAGATTTATGGGATCGATACTCGATGGTTTAAATTTGTAATGACTTCATTCTCGAGGGTCTCATCGAATGACGGCACGCTTCATGCTTCTTTTCGGCTCGAATCAAGTGCTTTCTGCAAAGTTGCCAACTTAGCCACGTATAAAGTGACGTCAGATTATGTCCTTGCGTGCTATAGAAACATGAACATTCGAATTTTGAGGTTGGATGCATATTAGTGCAAAAGATGATGATGATAACGGCATCGCAATATTACTAGATATCGATTCATATCGTTACTTCAAAGAAAATCAGGAATGAAACTACTCAGACACTACAAATTATTCTACACACTATTTCTGTTCACCTTCTACTTTCTTGGATGGAACTGATTTTCACATTTTAAGGCTCGATAATCTCCCAGTCTGTCGTTCTCTTACTCTCCTTTCTTCATACGGAACGAACGGCGCGCGGGAGCAACTATTTTAACTCCCCGGTAGTGCAAGGCTGCGTTCAACAGAATTGAAGGCTGAATGAATGAGGACCGCGCGTATTCAGTAATCATGATCCCGACCAAAAAAAAAGGAAAGAAGAATACGCTTTTTCTTTCCTTTTCTCGAATCTCGGCCACCAACATGTAGGTCTCAGGTTTTTTCATCGATATTTTCTGATTTTGAATAATACTTTTCTTGACTAGGAACGTCTCGGGTTTTTAGTGTTGTATTTTTAGCCTTGGTTCCCGTTTTCCCCCGATTTGTCTCATGTTTCCATTTTCTCGGGCTGCTTCGTAAGCATTTATACCTATTATTCTAAGTATATGAAGGATGAATGTTCGTTGGTTCCTCTGATGTTGCCCAGAGGAAAAATTCAAAAAATGTGAACTGGAGTTAGGGTGTTTTCGTTTCGGACAGGAGTATGAAAGCTCAACAAACCTTTAACCAGGCAGCGGGCAGGAAAATTAAAACAACCGTTTAATAGGTCTCGATGGAGCATGCGAAGGCTCGCGAGGATCCCGTCAAAGAGGGGGTGAGAGAGGGCGCCGCAACGACCGGGGGGGCGGGGGGAGGGGGTGGGGTGTAATGTACTTTGGAGGTGTCATCTAGGTTCCGCGCTCCCCGGCTCGCGTATGACACGCCATTTATATCCACACCCTGTTGGCGGGTATACATACTCGTAAGGTACGACTAACAGGGGAGAACTTTCAATGTACCCGTTCAACCGGAAATAGAGATTGCCAAGCTTACTTACGCCGGGCCGGGGCCGGGGGGAGACCTTTCCCTCGGGGAGGGGCCGAGGATATGAAGTCACCTTATCAGCCGAGCTTATCACGCCGGCGAGGATATTTTGCTCGTTTTGCGGAGAAAGCTGGAGAGTTATGTACGGCACATGCTCTTCTTTTATCGCCCTCTCGTCCCGCAGAGCTTTCCCGATTAGTCCCGATCCCTCATCGGGGACATCATCGATGGTTGGTGAGAGTCGAGAAAAAAGTACCTCGATTTGCACCGCGGAGAAGAATTGAATGTTGCTTCAGCATTTATTATGTTAAAAAATGTAGGACAAGTATGAATGCTGATTTGACAATACAAAAGCCATATTGACTATGTCTACGATTAAATGAACAAATCAACGTTGAGTTGGATTTTTTTTTTCTTTCTTTTTTTTATGTAAAATTAGCATTTGATACTTTTGTTGCGCATTGTTTTAACAGTATAAATGCTAAATTAACAATCAATTTTTATCCGTGCAGGTTGTAGATTTTTTCACATTTTTTACTTTTCCTCTACCCTAGGGTAGAGGAAGTATCGTCATCCTCCAAGGGGGGGGGGCTAGTAGAAATTTCATCATTTCTAGACGTTTTTTATACTTATTTTTGCATTTTTTGGTGATTATATTTATTTTATTTTATTTTTATTTTGTAATTCTTCTTTGTTTTTTATTATTTTATTACGTACCAATGAGAAACTAAATACTTTTTTTTACAAGAAAAAACGAAAACTAATGACGAAAGTAACATAGGAGATAAAAATTTGAAAAAAAGAAAAAAAATTGTGTGCGCAATGTTTTAGATATTTCCTCACTCTATCTTCCTAAACTAATGAAAAACAAAAAAGAAACTTTTGAAAGATGAAATCAATAATGAGAAAGTTGAAAAAAAAGTATATCGACCCTTGAAGTTGTAGATTTCCTCACAGGTTATGAGGGAAAACTAATTGGCAGCATAGGGCGGAACGTTGCGAGTTCACGCCTCGCGCCACCGCGCCTTCAATTTCGCAGACGCAACACGGACATCCGTCACGTACGTATAGTTGTATCTCTGCGCCGTCAACGCGCATCCTGTCCCTTGCTCTGATTCCATATTGTGTCTGTTTCCACTAGGCTTATTTTTAATGGTGCTTCTAGGACCTTGTGAATAACACGGAGAGGCGCATTTGGGCCTTGTTTCTTAACTTTTCTCTTAAAATCTTAGTGACACTAGGATCATTTATTGGAATTAATCACTTTTTTATTTCCTCGTTGAAATGACAAAATATCGATGGAGACGAAGAAACGCATCTGAATCAGCAACGAATTCAAAGTTTATTTTTTAAACATTCACTTTAAGGGATTATTTTTTGGTATTTGTATGCTTATTGCCATTCTTTTTAGAAAGAATATTTCTGGTGGCGGTGTCAAAAAGAGTATCTCAATCGGCGAAGTTGCAGATTTCTTCATAGTTCATATTTTGAATTAAAACAAATGAAGTATATGAAGGTATTCAGATGAAATTTTAATATGAAGTTCGAAAAATCGATTCACTTTATAAAATTTAACTTTACCTCATTTACTTGATTTTAAAATAACGCTTTAAAATTTTAAAGCATAATGTGATTCTTTTTTAATACATTTTAAGCTATTATGAATACTTGTTATGATTACTATTTCTTATCAAACCTATACAGACCCTTTTTTCAATGGTCATATTTAAGCGGAATGCACCGTATCCTCTTCTTTTTCGTTGGATATTTTTGCAGAAAGAACTCTTAGTTTTAGTTCAGACAAAATTGTCGTAAATTGAGCTCACTCCTTACGAGTCCCTCAATTTCTTATTTTTACAGCATTAATCTCTCCAGCATTCCTAAAGATTAGGAATGGGCGTATAGTAAAATGGACTACGGCTTAGAATAGTGGCATCGCCAAAAACACCTGTAGTGGTCGCGTTTCTGAACTGCTAAAGGTTATTCGCACAAGGCCAGTAATGTCAGCTGATTTCGCTACACAGATGAAGCCGCATAAGCTGGTGGAGATCTTTCCGTTTGACAATAATTAAACACTGGATAGTCCTGGAGAGATCCGAGTAGCAGAGAGGGAGAGGAACATCGCAGTAGGAGGGGCAAATGAGGGAGAATGAAGGCAGCGGGAGAAATTTAGAGAGAAACGCACAAAAGAGAATATATTAAATTTGTGGAATTTCTTTAGTCGGCCACAACAAAAAGGCTTCAAATTACATTTACCCCTCCTCGTGGGCAAAATCCCGCCCCTTTCCCGAGCCGCCCCCGAACCTCCCCCGGAGGCAAACTTGAAACAATTTTATTAAAACTTTAACCCTTGTTGTTGTGTTGTACGCATTTGCATATCATCTAATATCAGTTTCCCCTGCCTCAAAACGCTCGCTTTTTTCCTCCATTTGCGTCCTCCCGTTTCTTGCTCTCTCGAATTCCGCCGTTTCCTCTTATCATTTTTCCGGTTTCAAAAGGGGACCGCCCGCCTATCGTTTCGCCTAAAAGAAAGTTATGTTTCCGCCGTGTTTAGTTTTTATTTATTTGATATTACCCTCTCGTGCTTTCTCAAAGTGGGCAAGGTCTCGAACCGCGCGATCAGCGAGGGAGTGGCGGGACTGCGAAATAATATTTTCATCAGCGAAAAGAAGTTTCAAATGTCAAATTTTAATACCTGTAGAGAATTTTTTGCTGTTCTGATCCGAACTTAAACCTTTTGAGCTCTTGGTACAAAGTTTTCTTGGTATATGAATTCCCGCCGAGAAATTCTCAAAGTTTTATATTGAAAGTATTCTTGTGGGATTTAAATATACTCAATTATTATTTGGATGGTATTCAAAGGAAAAGTAATGGGCCTCTAGACATGGCATGAATTAATGCACAACGTTACGTGTCTCCTCTTCAAATTTTCACAAGAAAAACGAATCATACAATGGTTAGTCTGAACAATAACTCCTGAGGAAGATATAAGTGTTTTTTATCCACGTTAGTTAAACGTCAAAAATACAAATGATACCAGTCGGTGTAATCGAACTTCCAATAGATCTGTGTTTAAAAGACTTTCTTTAATATCTCGTTCAGCAGCCTGTTGAAATTCATGTCGGCGCATATAGGGCTATGTCGGCAATATAAGACGAGATATATCTCGTCTTATATTGCCGACATAGCCAGTTTAAGTTTCAATAATCAGGCTGCAGGAGTTGATTTGCTTATTGAGATACTCTTTTTGACACCACCACCAGAAATATTCTTTCTAAATAGAATGGCAGTAAGCATACAAATACCAAAAAATAATCCCTTAAAGTGAATGTTTAAAAAATAACCTTTGAATTCGTTGCTGATTCAGATGCGTTTCTTCGTCTCCATCAATATTTTGTCATTTCAACGAGGATAAAAAAATAGATTAATTCCAATAAATAATCCTAGTGTCACTAAGAGTTGAGAGAAAAATTAAGAAACAAGGCCCAAATGCGCGTCTCTGTGTTATTCACAAGGTCCTAGAAGCACCATTAAAAACAAGCCTAGTGGAAACAGACACAATATGGAATCAGAGCAAGGGACAGGATGCGCGTTGACGGCGCAGAGATACAACTATACGTACTTGACGGATGTCCGTATTGCGTCTGCGAAATTGAAGGCGCGGTGGCGCGAGGCGAGAAGTCGCAACGCTCCGCCCTATGCTGCCAATTAGTTTTCCCTCATAACCTGTGAGGAAATCTACAACTGCAATAATTGCCGTTGAGTAGTTTTCCGTTTAAAAATAAAGTATGACAGGAAGTCTGCGACGTCACAAACCGAGTTACGTGACTGCCGACTTACACCGTCGACATAGTCTTTTCACGGGTTTCTTTTTGCCATCCTCAGGCTCATTTCGAGTTCTCCATTTTTCTTATGATAATTGCGTCCAAATAAATTATTGCGGGTCACAATCCTCATATGTCACTGACCAATTTTAATATTCTATTGTTTCGGTTGACCCCACACTGGAAAAAAAACACATTGGATCTAGAGTCCAGACTCTTAAAAACATCGACAAGAAAAAATACTCTTGATTCAATCAGATTTAAGCTTAAATCAAGAACCAAGCCTCTTAATTTGAGCGGATTTCCTTTTGATTTGAGCTTAAATCTGATTGAATCAAGAGTCCTTTTTCTTGTCGATGTTTTCAAGAGTCTGGACTCTAGATCCAATGTGTTTTTTTTCCAGTGTGTGTTGCGTGTCACAATCCTCATATGGATTGCATTTTGCAAAAAGGAACCACTAACATTGCAATGTTGCTAAGATAGTGCAACTTCCTTTGTCTCCGAGGAAAAACCTGATTATCCGTTAATAGTTTCTATTTTACACGCTGAAAAACTGTAGATTTAAGACAAAAATTACCATCTAAATTTCATAGTTTTTCACGATTTCCGCAATTTTATTGCAAAGGACGAAGATGCACAATCTCAGCACCATTGCAATGCTAGTGGTTTCTTTTTGCAAAATGCAATCCATATGTCACTGACCAATTTTAATATTCCATTGTTTCGGTTGACCCCATCGCAAATCGATACGTCGAATAGGACATGCATGACGTAGCCGCTAAATCAGTCTTTCATCGTTATATATGGAACGTTCCCAAAATGCAGTGGAGTTCCTCGTCAATGGGAAATGGAAACACGTGCGGAACAAAGCTCATCGAGAGCGCGAGTCCCATGGAGTGAGCTTAAAACTTGGGCTGTTTTTGTGAGGAGCTGGAGTTCGTGCTCCGCATCGGCCCGACTGCGCTGCGGCGCGCGGCTGCGGTCGCAACGGAGCTTTCCGGAGGATGACATGGGAGTTGCGGCAGGACCAAGTTCGGGGATGCCACGGGGATGCCCGGAGGTGGCGAGGGGCGGGGGTTGGGGAGGCTAATATCTTGTCAGCTGTTCGAGCCGCGGGACTCTGATGTTGCCACCTTAAAGCGAATTAGTCACGCTCAAGTGGGTCTTTTTGCGTGCGCCAAAACGCGGTGCACTTCTCATGCGCCCTTGCCGGCTTGCTCTCTTCACTATCTGGTGACGACCCTGGCAAGTTGGCAGCACTGGATTTAGTCCATTTAAATCTATGTAAAACAATCAAGTCTAGGTGGATAGTTAGCCTTCACTGAAAAAAAGAAAAACACATTGGATCTAGAGTCCAGACTCTTACAAATATCGACAAGAAAAAATACTCTTGACTCGATCAGATTTAAGCTTAAATCAAGAACCAAGCCTCTTAATTTGAGCGGATTTCCTTTTGATTTAAGCTTAAATCTCATTGAATCAAGAGTCCTCTTTCTTGTCAATGTTTTCAAGAGTCTGGACTCTAGATCTAATGTGTTTTTTTTCCAGTGTATTACAGTTTCTGAAGATTTCCTCGCACTTCCATTTCTGGCGCTTAAGTCTTTTGAAGAATGACCGATTCAATTAATGGCCTTAGGTACTCTGGCCTCGTGTCACTCACTGGTAATACTCTCCCCGTACGGGTACTCTGATGTTGGAGTGCTATAGAACTGACAAATACCGCTTATCTCTGAAGAAGTAAAATGAACGAAGGAGCCTTCAATTTTCAACATGCAACACGCGCATCCGTGGAACACGAATAGTTGCATCAAGGCGCTACAGCCAACTCAGTCTACTTTTTTAAAGCTTTTCATCAAAGGTTGCACCAATCGGACTGCATTTTTCAATAAGGAAGTACAATTTCTGGCCCATAGATAAAAACACCTATATGTATAGAGAACTAATTTCACGTAATTATGTTGTTTCTAAAATGAGCCGGATATCGTAGTCCCTGATTGAAAAAAGGTCGTTCAATTGGTTATTGCTCTACGCAACGACAGTATACCAAAAAATTTAAACGGCATGACGCTTTGTCATAACCCAGAGCTTCATTTCCAGCGAGGAGCCAACAAAGCCCCCGGCGGAAACATGAATATATTAGCGTTAAATACGGCGACAAAATAACCGGGAAAAGGCAGCGCGAGGGGGAGTGCGAAAAAAAGGACGCGGAGGACATAAAACCATTGAGATTTGACGGCGATTAGCGGGAAGGGACCGGCTATTACCGGCGACAACACCCCTCCCTTCCCTCTCCACCCGATTAAAAAAAAGACAAAAACTATTAATGAAGAGGCTGCCGCCACGCCGATGGGGGCCGCGGCAACGGCAGCGAAAATGAGGTGAGAGAGCGCGATGCTGGTTGGTGAGGGGGGAAGGGAGGGAGGGAGGAGAACTCCCGGCGGACCAATTGGAGGGGCCCGCAGAGCGAGGGTAGCTTTAAAGAGCGCCACGGAAAATCACAGATTATGACGGAGATAATGTGTCGCTCGATTATGTATTTTGCACCCCCCGTGCCCGGCCCTGAAAGATTAGACAAATGATCAACGTTTGACCTACAACCCGACGCCGGGGGGATGGGTGGTGAGGAGGGGGAGAGGGGATCTGAACCAAACAGATGGTTCCATTTGCGTGGTTTCCGGCGGTGAGTTTTCAATTTTCGACGTCAGGCGGCGCCTCGGGATAGCTTGCCATTCGGGGGATTGTTTATTACGTGTACTAACATATTTACTATAGAGAAAAAAAGGAGGTGTTTGCATCTTGTGGTTTGTTTACCCCGTGACGTAGTTCGGTACACTCTGGCCAGCGAAATCCGGAATTCGAAGTATGAAAAACGGACCATAATATCCCATTTTTTTTGCTTAAATCAATTCATGATATAATTTCAAGCACTTTTTATAAAATGACTTTTTTCCATAAATTACACCATTTCCAAGAAAATCGATGATAAAGGTCGCTGTACCGACCCACGTCATCAAAAAAATTCCAAGATGCCCGAAATGCAAACACCTCTTTTTTTTTCTCTCTCTAGGTATATTCACAAACTCCAAGACCCGCAATATCCCCAAATTTTAATTTTTTAACATGGCTCATGGTGAAAATCTACCGGGTCAAACTCTGTGTTTTTTGCTGATGGCGGCAAGTAATAAAGACCAGAAGAGCCCACTTTTTCAATTTTTTGAAATTTAACAAAATGGGGAATTTTTCAATAAATGTCAATTTTCGTTTTATTCGATACGTCAAATAATAATCTATAAATGAGCCCGATATATTTTGATTTTTGAAATGGCACGCAAAACGACTCATTGAGGGAGCAAATAACTTTTTGGTCATTCCGGTGATGCTAGGTTTCTTACTTGACATTGTGTCTTTAGGAGGATTAAAAATTCAAGCTTCTTTTTCTTGGCTCAAACTTGAACGACTTCTGCCGATTCAATTGAAGGGCTAGAAGGACAAGGCGCATGAGTGCAGTTTTTGACAAAATTGAGATATTAATGATTTCAAGTGAAACTAGTCTGTATGCATGCATATTCTGTGAAGAATTCGGTCCCAAATCCCAATTTTTAAGAATCAGAAAGTCAGTTTGCATTTTCTCTCCGCCTTAAAGACCACAAACGGGAATAAAGATTACACAAATTGAGTTTTTCGTAATCTTCGATAGGCTCATTCTCAAATTCCTTTCCCCGTTCCTTCTCTCATTCCGTTTGTTCCTTGCCGAGCCCGTTATTCCCCGGTCCATTCCAGTTTATAATCTTTGCAATCGGTGAAAATGTAATCTTTATTCCCGTTTGTGACACTGCGGAGGCCTAAAATACGGGAACCAATCAGAAATGGATTCACATTGTCTTGACTCTTAGTATAAAGGGACTCTAGGAGCAACTCACAGTGGCGTTAGACTGGAGGACCAATCAAAGAGAGGCACAGCCATGGCAATACTCTCCCGACAAAGATACCTCAGGATTTTCCGTCTCCGATTAAATATCAGGCCGCAAGAGAGGAAAGCCGTGATGGGGGAGGGGATGGGGGGTGAGAGGACACGTTCCACAGTGGAGGTCACTGACGAGAGGATTAAACGCTGGAAGGTGGTAGATTAAAGCGTATTAGCGGGGCGCGGAGGAAACAATCGAATCAAATCCAGATCCGGGAGGCTTCAGCTTTTGAGTGCGGTACGCCGCAACGGTGTCATTTGCAAGGCGGGCTCTCAAACGCCACCCCTCCGCCTCACCTGAGGCCGGGCCCGGAGGCGCCCCTCCCTCCCTCCACCCACCCCCCACCCCTCGCTCACGTTCGCGTTCGGTTGTAATTGTTGCCATGTCAAACGCAAAGTCGGCCCCGAGCGGTGCGCTTGTCAGGACGACGCCGACGATGCCGATTTTCACAATTTTTCGCAATTTTCGTCGGATCTCGTTTGGGATTGGATGAAGGCTATCAAAAGGAACCTATCTAGGTTGGGAGTTTTGGGAATAAAAGACGTACCCGCATTGTTAAGGGCTGTATACATACGTTGCATACATTACGTACGGAGAAAAATAACGTCAATTCATACACGGAGAAAAAAACCTCGTGCGTGGGACCCGAAGTTTAGGTCATATATATGGATCTCTGAAGTTTTCGGATTGAGCATCTGAACACTTTAGGTCTAGCTGTCGAGGTTCGGATCACACATCTGAAACATCAGTTCTTACACTTCAGATGTGAGAACCGAAGTTTTTCGGATGTGAAAACCGAAGTGCTTTAGATGTAAGAACTGGAGTTTCAGATGTGGGATGGGATCCGAACCTCAGCAGCTGGACCTAAAGTGTTCAGATGCTCAATCCGAAAACTTCAGAGATCCATATGACTTATACTTTGGGTCCCACGCACGAGGTTTTTTTCTCCGCGTGGGATTGGATGACGGCTATCAAAAGGAACCTATCTGGGTTGGGAGTTTTGGGAATAAAAGACGCACCCGCAATTGTTGAGGGATGTTTACGTACGTTGCATACATTTAGTACGGAGAAAAATAACCTCGATTCATATGGCATAGGGTCGACCAATAATTTTTCTGTCACTCGAATTCTCCTCGGGACAGATGGAATCCTCTCTAGGACACCGGGACTCTCGCTTGCCAAAGAGAGTCTGATGAAGGCAAGGCCGGATTAAGGGAGTGGCCACATGGGCCGCGGCCCATGGCGGCAAATTTAGGGGGCGGCAAATTTTGCAATCTTTTTAAATGTAGGTATAAAAAAAATGGGATTCAGAAAAAAAATTATCAATGAGAAAAGGGGACAAAATCTCTCTTTCCTGAGAGTATTGTAATTTCTAATGTTGTTGTAATTTCTTGTTGTTTTTCGGTGATACGAGAGACAGCATCTTTAATTGGTCGAGTTAAGAGAGGGACCAAACTCGCAATTTGGCTTGGAGTTCAGCGCAGAGAGGAATGATGACGAGGACTTGAAATGAAAAGGAGAAGCCCTCGGCGCGGCGGTCGGCATGTAACACATATTAGCGCCTACAAGATTGCATGAATACTTCACGCATTGCGTCAGACACAGTGCGTTCAGCAGCGGTCGGCGTGAAACGGATAGCGCCTACAAGACTGTAGGAATACTTCCCGGATTGCGCCAAATACAGTGCGGTCAGCGCGGAGCGGCGGTGGAGGTTAAAATTATTAAACCACATTTATGTTTGTTCTTTCCTAATTTTTTCGTTGGATGCTTATAAATAGAAGGCCTTGTCCACAAAGAAATAGGTTTACGGGACTTAACTTTCGCACAAAGTTCCGTAAACTTTTGCTAGTAAAGTTGACAGGGCTTTCGCAAAAAAATGTGTCTAACACGAGTAAACGCGATTTATGCATCCCGCTACCTCCGGCACGTTCACTTGATGGTTTGATTGATGTTTCAAAACGAATGAGAAGGGGACGGTAAAATACAGGCGGCCCATGGGCGGCAAGTAGGTTAATCCCGCCCTGGATGAAGGATGTATTTTTTAAAGTTTTTTATCGGCCCAGTTGGGAGTTGTTGTTCAAAATTCGGTACGGCTTAGTTACATTAAAAAAAAGAAGAAAAAATTATCAATTTAAACTCCCCAAGCCCCCGCCCACGAAACCCGAGATTACCGTCGGTCCAACGGACAACATTTAGTGGAAGGGAACCAACAGACATTCCCTATTAATAATCGCCAACTTAAAGCACAGATTGTAACTGTCGCGAAAATTGACTAAAGCTCCGGGAAATTCCGCAAAATTGACAGCAGCGCGGGAGCGGAACGCGAAATTCCTGAGAACGGCGGCCCTTTGACCCGAGCATTCCGAGCCGAGCCGCGGTTGGCTGAAACAACGGCGGATTTTTGTATCCGCTTTCACCGCTTGAGCTTTGTGCCGCCTATTGGCTCCGCGGATGAGCCTCCAGGCTCTGATAAATTCATTCCGATATACCCTCCCCCTGTGCCCCCCTCCCCCTACGCCTCTACCATGATGCAGTTATTGCCTCCGTCATGTGCAGTTATCCGCTTTAGCTTCAGCCGCGTGTGTTCTTTTTTCTCCTATTTTTTTGCGTCTCCAAACGTTTGCTCGTTAATTGTGTGCGCAGACGCGTTTCCCGATCAGGGACAATATATATTGACGGTGAAACTGTTGAGGTCCAGTTATACGATCAAATTGAGCCATCAAATTGGGCCTCTCATTGGTCGCATCCTCACCTCAAGTCTTTTTCGACCAATCAGAGCTTCAGTTTGATGGCTCAATTTGATCGTGTAACTGAACCTTAAAAATGCGTATCTCGGTGACGGTGTTTCAAAATGAGATATGTTTGATGCACCACAGCCCGTGGCAAGATATACAGTAATAACAATTTAAACAGCACGGGTGACAAGGCTAATTTTCACGTAAATATCACCAAAAAATGTTTTGTTAAAACATTTCTAACATGACAGTAAACTCGCCTTGAAAGGTACAGCCAAGTACTAAGTTTTTAGGTTTTTTTAAAAACAAATGTTACTGTTTTTATACAACTGAGGAAGGCTGAGTTTTCATACGGAACGTTTTGGTGTTATTTATGTGAAAATTAGCACTGTTACCCGATGTTTAAATTGTTATTGGTGCTTCAAAATAATCCTCTCATGTTATATTTTAAAAAAGAAATCCAACCAACATGACTTGAAAGTTTGGAGGATATCCTTATCCTTCGTGCAGGGAGAAGTCGCCGACGTTTTAAAGAAATGACGTTGATTAGTTAGATTAGTATCACTACCTAAATAGTAGGCTGGGACTTTCATTGAAACAGTTTAGTGAAAATTTTCAAAAGTTTAAAACAGTTTCCGATATGAGTTTATGGCACTTTTGATCCGATGGTGAAGGAATATGCTGAAAATCTAGAGATGACACATGAGTTCATGATATTTTTCACGAAACATACGATCAAAAAAGAGAAAATGTACATAAGTGTGACATTTTTTATACATATTTCTAAAATATTACGTGCAATCATGGTGAGACTGTATCAGTACATCTAAAAAAATCCGGAAATTACACAGTTTCTTCCACGCTCTTGTTTCTCATGTGTGTGTATTTTCCCAGATTTCTCGTTTGATTGTAGCCTATATACATATGTTCTACCAAACGGGTAAGATCTACTAACCTTTTTTAATTGGTAGCTCTGTAATTTCTGGACTATATCCGGTGGCATTGGGACTAAAGTTGCTAGGTTGTAAGGCGAATGAGTTACCTCCAGTCCCTGGTGGATTGTACCTGAAAAGCAAAAGAAAATCGATCAGTTATTGTGCTTTTTAGCTCCTAAAAATTATGAAACAGCAGATGAAGCGGTGATGTAATCAGAATCACCTAACCAGAATCACCTAATGTATTCTCTTGAGAAATATCATTAGTGCAAATAAACGCAGCAATGTATTTGTTTTTTCATCCATCAGATGGAAAGGATTATTTCCTCATCTAATAACCTTTTAGGCCCTGTGTTCAACAAGTTTTGGCGAATGAGAACCAAATTCAATCGCATCTGAAATTTTTTTTATTCGACTCACAACTAAGGAATGTAACTCGAAGTTAAAAAGTTCGGTAAGTTCTGAATTGCATCTTTATTGAATTTTAAACATTCCAAGAACCAAAAAAATATGTCTGAATAAAAGAGGGAAGTATTAAATAGAATGAATATAGAAATATAGTCAAAATAGAACAATCTCTTACCAAGGACTAGGTCGTGGCCATGCCGTCGTCTGCCCATTGAGAAGTCTCAATTTATCGTAAACGGAATCGCTAGCTGGTGAAACGGAACAAGGACTTTGTTCCTTTTGGGCGGCTAAATTTCGAAGCACTCGATTAATTGAAGATACCTGCAACACCAAATTATTATTTTCAATTAAGAATTTGAGTGAAAGAGGCCGCAACGAATATCAAAGACAGATCCATTAAAAATATATATCCACATATTACGACTATAAGTGACTGTTAATAAAATAACAATCATTTTACCTTTTTCCACCCCTTTGCCTAAAAATAGTATTTGACTGATGCCATACTCTTTACAGGCTCCTGATTTTTAAGCTTTGAAGCTGTATTATAGGTTTTTCTTAATTTTCCGAGGGAGGGATTCTTTTAAGTCCTACAACTTCACGGACCACTGCAATGAGCTATGAATTCGCTCTTTGACCTTTTATCACCCTCCGTTATGCATACACTTTCTAGCGACAATGAACTCTTTTCCCCTAACTTTATATTCTGTACTTCTTACGTCAAGAGTACTTGGCGTCGAAAGCAATCGTTTACAAATGCATTACGGTTATAAATATATCTCGATACGTGCAAAATATTAAACGCGCGCTCTCGCGTTGTATTTGAAGAGGCTTCAACAAGACTCCTTGTAAAATCATCTATTGCTTACAAAATCCTTTGATAATTTTCTAGAGAGCAAGGTATTAGCTATGTATTTATATTTGTTATTCTTTCATTTTATTAAAAAGAAAAGTTAAAACAGTACAAGTTTGCGTTATACTCAATAAATCAAATAGTCTTTATAGGTTTACAAGCTGTCAAAGCCATTAGAAATAAACCGTCAGTGTTCAATGGTCGGCAAAGTGTTAAGTTATCTAAGGTTCAAATTTTTTATCAAATTTTTAAGGTAACGGAACTTTGAGGAGATTTTCAATGGCAAATCTCCAGTAAAAAAATTACCGGCTCTATGTGCCACCCTTATTTCCGACCAATCAGGTTCAGGCCACTTCGAGGCCGAGAGTTCCAATCCTTTTATGCCGTTTATTCGGTCACCAAACTCAGAGCAGTTGAGGATACGGCTCCTTACACTTGGAACTTCTGGCCTCTGAACTTAAACCGGTCGGACTCGGCAAGCCGTTAATACGAAGTTCAGAGATTTACAGTATTTATCATATGATACGACTTCAAAACTGCCCTCGAGTCTCTCGGTAACAGTTCTTAAGAGCAAAATGTGCCCGTTTGGAGACTCTTTTTGGGCACTTTAAATACGTGTATCTGACGAACACGGACAGAATGGAATGCTGATTTAATAATTAAATTATTATAAAATATGTCCGTCATGTAGGTACATTTTACAGTAATGGAAAGCTAACTTAACCGCAGGGGTGGTTCAGTTAGCATTTTTTCATTGTAAAATCTTCATTGAAACATGTTGGACACATTTTGTAACTTCAAAATTATTGAATCAGCAATTTCGTTTTCTTCTGTGAATTTTAGGTTCAAAAAAGCCTCTTATGAACATGTATTCTATTATTTTCTTCCACATCGGTTTCAAAAATTTTACCTCGAAAAAAATTTGAAAAAAGTTTCGAACTCCACCTAACTTGTACGAGTTGAGTAAAACCCGGCACTCTCACCCCGTTATCTCGTGACTCTTGTCTGGCGGAGATTTGCACTCACACCGATCAATCCGAATCTGAGCAGCACCCTCACCCCCCACTAAGACATCCAGGGGTTGCGCGATTCTATTCACCAGACGGCGACGGCAAAGAGCGATGAGAATTTCACCTTGCAACTCCTCGTGCACTGCTCGCTGCCAATGCATGCTGCGCAGGAGATTAAAAAGCACGGCGTACAAAGGTAAAACAACAAGTAGCGGCCCCCCTACGGCCTTGTTTGTCTATTATCTCCGGGTGACTTTTTTTTTCACGTGCGTTTTCTTCCTGATCAAAACGCGGTGCGACTTGAGATCTCGCCCCGCTCTCTCGCAGTTTCTGCTAATTTCAATATTTCTCGTGAGAATGTCGATTCCGTCAGTCGCTGATAGGGATCCTTGACTTTTAAAAAAAGAGGAAAAGAAGACAGAAAAAAACGCGTTCATGAGCGGGTAAAAACGTTCTTTATATATATTTTCTCTTTACCACGAAACTAATTATCATGTGGTGTTTGAGGGTCAAGGTTTCTTTACTTCACCTACCGAAATCACATAATGGTCAGCAGGATAGCATGAAACGTAAGAAAGAAATGAGGGATTGGAAATTCCATTGAAATATTTCATGAAATTTCAGGAGTCTGTGAAATCTCTCATATTTTCAGGGGATAGAGTGTGCAACCCGCACTCAAACACACAAAAATAGAAGAAAATTACAATTTTCACATTTTGCGAAACATGAAAAGGAACTGGTATTTTTCATTATCTTTCAAAATTTCCGAAATTTCATGAAATATTTCACGTGAAATTTGAAAATTTTATATTTCATCAAATTTTGCTGCCCTGGAGGCACGGGGGAATGGGGAGGGGTCACAGGGGGAAGGTTGGTTAGCACGGAAAAAATGGAATTGCTGATTGAACAATTTTGTAGTTAAAGAAACGTGCATGAAACGTAAGAAAGAAATGAGAGACTGGAAATACCAGTGAAATATTTCATGAAATTTTACTAGGCTGTGAGATAATTTGTACGTTTCAGGGGCTAGAGTATGCAACCCGCACTTAAACACACAAAAATAGAAGAAAGTTACAATTATTAAATTTTGGTAAACATGAAAAGAAACCAGTATTTCGATATCTTTCATAAATTTCTGAAATTTCACGTGGAATTTCAGTACTTCATTTTTCATGAAACTTCGCCACCCTGCAGTAAGCTCACTTGAATAACGGATCGTGACCCCTTAAAAATCAACATCGCGATGTTCCCTTATCACCAACATTATATCAAAAATAGAAGAAAGTCACATTACATTTTGCGAAACATAGAAAGGAACCGGTATTTCGATATCTTTCATAAATTTCTGAAATTTCATGAAATATTTCACGCGGAATTTCAATCTTTTATTTTTCATGAAACTTCGCCACCCTTCAGTAAGCTCACGTGAATAACGGACCGCGATCTTGAAAAACCAACATCGCGATGTTCCCTTATCACCGACCAAGCAAAACCCCACATCGGGAAACCGAGATAGGTCATAACGCACGACGCAGCGGTGGGCGGGGATCGCGGTGGCGCAGGGCGTCCCTCGGGATTGGGGTTGCGGGTTCCGGCTCTTGGCTCCGGGTCCCGGGAGCCTTGTTCTGGTGGGCGGCTCTGGTTTCGGGACGCCGATGCCGATACCATCTCGATTCGATTAAGCCCCGATCGGCCGCCGCCCGCCCGACTCGGATGACAAGTGCCTGACAGGTGGTCGCCGCCTTTTGACGCTTGACTCTTGACAACCCAGATAATTGTCCTCCATCCGAGGAGCGCGTGTGGAGTATCAGGAATGCCGCTGCCCGGGCTCTTGCGGTCTTCTCGGCCGTGCTAAGGAAGAACGCCGTATGAACCAACAGAAGCTGCCAAATTTCCTCTGTTCAAATACCTATATTCAGGGAAATCTGTATATATATTTCCTGAAAATGTTTGGGAACATTTTATTCGCGATTAGATATACAATATCTGAAAATTTCAGGAGAAAATATTCACAACCTTCCTGAAAATGGAGAATTTGCTCACACAAATTTTATTGCTTCATCTGAAAGTGCCTAATAAGCTGAGTTTTCAGTATTTTTTATACTTTTTTTCTGTTATGAAAATTTGGAGAAAAATTGATGCAAGAGTGAGAAAATTTTCCGCCTTGTGACGTTATCTGGCGGCATTTCCCATTTAAACACACGTATTTTAGCAGAATCGGTTATTTTGTCATATTTCCTCTAATAATTGCTTAATTTATGAATCAAGGGTGTCCTCGTGTTCGGTTCACTCAGTAATTCCACTTCAACACGAAAGTCATCAAATTTCAGACCCTTGCAAATTCTCCATTAAACATTTAACTGGATGGAATTTGGCAACTCTCGATGCACATGTGACGTTCTTATTTAGCTCGGCAGTTTTCTATAATGCTGTCTGAAAACAGCATTACTCGTATGGGTGTAGTGCGTAGATGAGTCGCTTCCGCTTGGTGGGGGTCCATATAGGGTTGATGGAGTCTTGGTCGCTTGTAGGAGAGGAACCCGCTGGTCAAAGTCGGTGTCTCAGCCGCGGCGGTAAATTTTAGTAAATTTGCGGTTTTAATTCGAAAACTATATAGGGCGATAAGAGCTTAGCTGAATCTGTCAGTTCATAAACGAGAAGAAGAAACTGAGAGTATAATAATTTCTAATTTTGTCATCTTTCGGTGATACTTGGTCGAGTTAAGAAAGAAACCAAACAAGCAATTTGGCCTGGAACGGCGCGGCGCAGAGAGCAATGATGACGGAACTTGAGATGAACAGGAGAAACCCTCGGCGCAACGGTCGGCATGTAACACATATCAGTGCCTACATGACTGCATGAATACTTCACGTATTGCGTCAAATCCAGTGCGGTCAACAGCGGTCGGAGTGAAACGCATAACGCCTACAAGACTGCATGAATACTTCACGCATTGCGCCAAACACAGTGTGGTCAGCGCGGCGCAGCGGCGAAAGTTAAAATTATTAAATCACATTTATGTTTGTTCTCTCATAATTTTTTCGTTCATTGCTTCAAATGGAAGGCCTCGTCCACACAGAGATAGGTATACGGAACGCAACTTTTGCGCAAAATTTTGTGAACTTTTGCTAGTATTGTTGACGGAGTTTCCGCAAATAATGTGTCCAACAAGAATGAACGCGTCTAATGCACCCTTCTCCCTTTGGCACGCTCACTTAATGGTTTTTATTGATGTTTTAAAACGATTGATAAGGGAGCGGCAAGTTGGTGAACCCGGCCCTGCCCTGAAAATATGAAAGATTTCACAGACTCGTGAAATTTCATGAAATATTTCAATGGAATTTCCAATCTTTCATTTCTTTCTTACGTTTTGCCACCCTGCGATTTGCTCTCCGGTTGAAATTTCATGTATCTCAAACCATTCCCAAGAAGAGGAGGTTCCCGTATTCATTCCCATGAGCGCACGACCAACTTCAGTTTCCAGCTTATTTTCGCCGTTGTGAATGTGCATGCAGGTCTGTGCACCTTCGTCAGCTCTCGAGCAAGGTTTCCTCGCGTTGTTCGGCGCTGCTACGAGCGCTATTCTTGCGCGAATCAGGTCTTGAAGAGTTCCTGCGAACGAAACGCGACGAAGGTTATTTAAATATCTATTAATTCATTTACGACTGGATTCCAGGGGAGAAGGCTCCACTCTTCGCGGGACGGGACTTACTCAATGGGAGGGTGGAGGGAATTAAACGATTTAGCCGGGATCGCGATCTTCGACAGAAGGAAAAACACCCGAGTTGAGGACATAATTAAAACAAACAAAACGCGTCGAGAGCGTGAATTGAATGAGAAAGTCGAACCATTCATCACCGTGAAATGAAAATGCTCCGCCGTTGCCAAGTCACGGGTCATTTTTTTAATTAAATATTGCGTCACAGGAGGGAAGAAAAATGGTTTGAATCTAAGTCGCACTAAAAAAAAAAATCTCGGTGTATTTACTAAGAAAAGGGTAAAATTACCAAGAATTCAGGGTTCTATTTGATCTCAGTTTTTTCTTGGTAAAATTACCATTTATGGAATTGGTAATTTTACCGAGATTCTCGGTAAAATTATTGAACTTTCTCGGTAATTTTACTGGACCTTGGTAAAAACGCCAATATTTTTTATCGACTGTGGTAAAATTACCGAGATAAAATGACGAAGTTACCGGGAATTGATTACCAATAAAAGTGGTATTCTTACCTGAAAAAAAACAGTAAAAATACCGGTTTTTAGGTAAACTTACCAGTCTGTCTTGGTAAAATTACCAATAATTGGTAAAAAAAAGTGAGATGGTAAAGGCACCAACAGGCCTTGGTAAAAACGCCGAGAATTTCTTTTCAATCCGGTACAAACATTTGGGAAAAGAGAAAGAATTTAGGATGCTTTCATAAACTGAAAAAAAAAAACTTACGGGATATGTAGACATACCGTCCATACCGGGCTGAGAAGCCGAAGGTTCCGGGTGCTGGAGCCGTAGCTTCAACTGCTCTGGGTGCTACACCTGGAACTCTCGGCCTCTGAGCCCGGAACGCGGACGGTATGTCTATATAGCCCGCAAGTACAGCTTACACGGCCGGAGTTTTTTTTTTTTTAAAGTACAGATTAGCAGAATTAAGACCCGCCGTACTGTGATACTTTTTGGGTTATTAAGAAAATGACAAGAGAGCGCTATACGCCATTTTGATTTTACCGGTAAAAGGATCGGGACCTCCATCGCAAAAGGGTGACGTGAGGAGGTGTTCAAAAAATCGGAAATTCAGTCCTGAATGTTTCATAAATGGTTCTACAGTTAATATTCGACCATTAAAAATACATGTTTAGGTTCTTATGTGCCACAATTGTATAGTTTTCGAACTTAAAAGCTCCAGTTTCAAGAAGTTGGGAAGATATTTCGCCTCCTCCCTGTTCATACAAAGAACTTTTAAGAGAAAGCTCCTATTTCATGAAACATTTCGGAGAGAAATAGAATCGAGAGGCATTTGCAAAAAGCACTCAAAGCTCTATATGCAATTCCTTCATAATTTCCAAGTTATTAGTTCGTTCTAAGATGCGTAAAATGCGGTACAATTATTCTGACTCCCAGGTAGCTCAGATCAAATTACCATCGAAATAATGGGGAACCAGTTTCTCCTCGTATTTGCGGTTGCCTTAAACAAAGTATTAACCTAAATATACCTTGTGCGTGATACAACTATATCAACTTCTGAGTAGCTAAAATTGCATAACCGCCGAAATGAAGGAGAAATCAGTTTCATCTGATATTTACAGTCATTTGGTGCGGTCATTCAGTCAAATCATCGGCCATTCGAGGGGCTGCAGGCGGACAAGCCCCGTAAGTGCTGAATGATATGAAATAAAAGTAATTTTCAAATATGTTCTGTGTAAAATTCACTACTGACGTCCAATTTTTAAGCATCAGAAAGTGAGTTTAAACTTTTTTCCCGTCATATAGCTTCATGCAATTTGGAAACCCTACACACGCATTTCTTGGAATGGTGAAAATACACTTCACTGAAAAAAAATCTCGGTGTATTTACTAAGAAAAGGGTAAAATTATCAAGAATTCAGGGTTCTATTTGATCCCAGTTTTTCCTTGGTAAAATTACCATTTATGGAATTGGTAATTTTACCGATAAATCTCGGTAAAATTATTGACTTTCTCGGTAATTTTACTGGATCTCGGTAAAAACACCAATATTTTTTATCGACTGTGGTAGAATTACTGAGATAAAATGGCAAAGTTACCGGAAATTGATTATCAATAAAAGTGGTATTCTTCCCTGAGAAAAACAGTAAAAATACCGGTTTTTAGGTAAGTTTACCAGTCTGTCTTGGTAAAATTACCAATAATTGGTAAAAAAAAGTGAGATGGTAAAGGTACCAACAGACCTTGGTAAGAACGCCGAGAATTTTTTTTCAGTGTTTTACGCCTTGCCCTCCAAGCTCCTGAATCATTCTAAAATTTTAAAAGTTATTATTTTTATTTGAACAATGCTAATACAGCGATGGTAGAACACGTTGGCAACGCAGCTCGGAATAAAGACATCACATCGTATCCGCGTGAAAAGGGTGGCGCATGCACACCCTTATCGCAGGGGCTGGCGAGGCTGCTCGGGGCGCTGCGAAATCGCTTCGAAAAACATCCCCCGCCGACGCCGACGCGGGGAGCTCTCCAAGGGAGAACAAAGCGGCAACAGAGCGTGGCGAATATTTAAAGGGTTATTTAAGTGCATCGCCGGAGCTAAAGTCTTCACGGTTCCGCGCTTGGAGTGTACTAATCATACTCGCGTATTAGAGCCATTCCGTTCTGTCGCGACCCCCTCTGCCCTCCGCATCTCGGCAAACAAACCCTCGAAGGGCAACTCTGATTTGTTGAATTAGTGCTTTCTTCCCGCTGGAGAAGATGTCCCAGGAAACGGGGAAACGAGGCGGACGACGCGACGTGGGTGAGTTCGAGACGGTGTCGGAGGAGGCGCGAATGCCGTCTTGCCGAGATGCCGGAGGAAGTCGTGAAATCGAGGTTTTTGGTAGAAGTGATAATATTTGCTGGAAAGTGTATGATTGGTCGATAAATGTGCCTTGACAAAATAGGGGCCGTTCCTAAATTACATCGTTGCCTCCCCGCCAAAGTACACCGAAGAAAAAAGAGGTGCTGCCGAAACATTCTGGATGTTAAAAAAATGTGCGACAACTCTCGGATGTTGTCATTACGACTCTGGTTGTTAAAAGTAACACCCTAGGATATTACTTTTACATCCTATTATGCTACGTTAACTGACAGAGTGTTAATAGCAACATCCAAGAGTTGTCGCACATTTTTTTAACAACCGTAACATCCGGGATGTTACTATACGGCATCTTTTTATTCGGTGTATCACAAGCGCCATATGCGACGTTTCAAAATTTTCGTCGCCATTTTATTTATTTACAGAGAAATTGTTCAACGAAGCTGTCGCCCAAACTTTACTGAATTTTCTTCGTGCTGCCGATAAAATTCAGTGAAATTTTCAAACAGATTCGACCAACAATTTCTCTGTACAAAAATGGCGGCGGAAATTTTGAAACGTCGCAAGGCACTTGTGATACTTTGGTCGGATGGTGACGAAGTAGGTTGTTAGAGTACTTCTTTTAGACTTAATCAACACGCTATGACTTCGTTTGAATAAAAACAGCTTTGTAAATTTGGGCAAATGGTATGAAATCTTTAAGATTTCAAAACTAAAATCTCTGGTTAAGACGAAATGTATGCGAAGATTCGCAGTATCTGTGGTTCATTGTGGTATGTTAAAATTTAGAACTTTGTCTTAGTTACATTTTCATGATCAGGTCCCGTGATCAGGTGAATGTCTAGTTATGAGTAAGTTCATGATGTTACTATTGGTTATTGAGTCAGGTTGGTAGTTTGTAATCACGTAAAGATATAATCTCACGTCGAAATCTGACAAGCCTGGACTCCTCTAAGTTTCCCTTTTGACCGCACCTACACCCCTTATGCCACCTGGATTGCGTCACACTGGAGACGCCTGGTCTCGCGGGTGTGCTTGTCGCGCCGTAGGGGTTGCGATCCTCCAACACTAGGGTGCAAAGTGGGGGAGAGGACGCACCGATTTCTGTAATTGGAATGCCTTTGGTTGGCCCACTCATCCGATGATCAGCCAATATGACCCTGCAGGTGCCAATAATGCTCCTCTACTCTGAGGTCTGCTCGTCACGAATCGCTCGGCAGAATTCCGCTTGGAGTCCCCGAGAGGTTTGTCAACTAGCTTGTCAGGAGCACACTGCACGTTTTATGTTTTATATTTTCCGGTCGGCGTCGTAATGTTACGGTCGAGTGTTTTGGGGTGATTTGGCGGCGTGGGAGGATGGAGAGCTTTTGCCTGGAAATTGAGCTTGAGGAATGTCATTATCTCTGCTCCTCAGGCTCCTTGCGCCGTCAGCGAGACGAAGCGAGTCAAAGAAAGTTAACTTGGGGGTATTAAATTCCAAGACCTAACAAAAGTGGGCTGTTGCGAGGTGTTGCAGGACAAGAATATCGCCTCGTCGGGAAATTTGCGATTTAATGAAAATCCAGGATAACTTTTGGACTAAGTTCCAAGTCGAACTACACGGGAAGGGAGTACGTCATCATTCAAAAAGAACATCATTTTGGGTGGTTCTAAAAAGATATATAGCGATAGTTTGTATTGGTCTACCTTTCTCAGTTTAAATGCTATGTGAGGACGCACTGTGTCCAGGGCCAGATTTACCTACTTGCCGCCCATGGGCCGCCTGTATTTTGCTGCCCCCTTCTCATTCGTTTTGAAACATCAATAAAAACCATTAAGTGAACGTGCCAGAGGGGGAGGGGTGCATAAGACGCGTTTACCAACTTGTGTTGGATACATTTTTTGCGAAAGCCTGTCAACACTACCAGTAAAATTTCACGGACTTTTGCACGAAAGTTAGGTTCCGTAAACCTATCTCTATGTGGACAAAGTCCTCCATTCATAAGAAATGAAGCAAAAAATTATGAAAGAACAAACATAAATGTGGTTTAATAATTTTAACTTCCGCCGCTGCGCCGCACTGATCGCACTGTGATTGGCGCAATGCGTGAAGTATTCCTGCAGTCTTGCAGGCGCTATACGTTTCACGCCAACCGCTCCTGACCGCACTGTGTTTGGCGCAATGGGTGAAGTATTCATGCAGTGTTGTAGGCGCTAATATGTGTTACATGCCGATCGCCGCGCCGAGGGCTTGACTTTTTCATCTCAAGTCCTCGTCATCATTCCTCTCTGTGTTGAGCTTCAGGCCGAATTGCGGGTTTAGTTCCTCTCTTCACTCTACTAATTAAAGATGATAATTCTTGTATCATCGAAAAACGACAAAATTAGAAATTACTATACTCTCAGGAAAGACAGCTTTTGTCCCCTTTTGTCATTGATAATTTTTTTTCTGAATCCAATTTTTTTATACCTACATTTAAAACAATTGCCAAATTTGCCGCCCCCTAAATTTGGCGCCATGGCCGTGGCCCATGTGGCCACCCCCTTAATCCGGCCCTGGCTGTGTCGTTGAGTGAAAGGACCATTTATTTTTGTAACACAATTTTTCGGTAAATAATTTTAATTTCATTGCACAGACTTAAATATCAGCTGAAAAGGAGCCCTTTCGGAACCGAATTGTCATTTCGGTTCCGGTTCCTCATAGGTCGTTTATTCCGGTTCTGATTCCAGCAAAATATTACGCTTCCGTTTTCGGCTCCCACCTCTGTTAAAAGTATAAGGTGAAACTATATTTGGACCGCGTTAAACAGAAAGGAACCAAGCCACATCAGCTATTGCCAAATTTAATTGGGCAATTTAATTTTTTACATGAAAACGGTTGTGTGGATTTTCGTGCAAATTTCAGTGAAAATTCTCCGTGGTGCGAAACAAATTCCTTAAAATGTTCAAAGGAATCCGAATAACCGTTCTCTCGTAAAAAATATAATTGCCCAGTTAAACTTGGCAATCGCTGATGTGGCTTGGTTCCTTTCTGTTAAACTCGGTCCATTTCGCCTTCATTTCGGCAGCCACTCAATTTGAGCCGCTCAGAAGTTGAAATAGTTGTATCACGCGCAAGGTGGAAATCCTTTTCATTTCTCGACTGAGTTAAAGTAACTGAAAATCCGAAAAGAAACTGCTCTACCTTCATTTCGGTGTTCATGTGATTTTAGCTACGAGTCGGAATAGCTGTTGTACACGGGAAAAAATGGATTGCTGATTTGAAAATAAAATTCTTCAAAAATATGTCCGACATGTTTCCAATTCACATTTCACAATAGTGGAAAGCTAATTTAACCGCGAAAACATGTCGGACTTATCTTTTAACAATTAAATTGTTTTAACTACTGTTTCAGGCTCATTTAAAGAAGAAAAAAAATGTGTATGTTGCATACAATACAACTAAATGGAAAAAAATAGATTGCTGCTGTAACAATTAAATTGTTAACAGATAAGTCCGACATGTTTTCGTGGTTAAATTAGCTTTCCACTATTGTAAAATGTGCATTTGAAACATGTCGGACATATTTTTGAACAATTTTATTTTTAAATCAGCAATCTATTTTTTTCTATTTAGTTGTATTGCATGCAATATACACATTTTTTTTTTTTTAAATGAGCCTGAAACAGTAGTTCCCTCCTGCAAAATACATATCATTTGTCTCTGAGCAGACGTGAGAAAATCCAGTGGAAGCGATCGGAGCGTTTTTTGCACCCCTGTTGCTTCAAAGGGAGAACTCAGCGTTATCAATCGGCGACACGTCGGCTCTCGACCCGATCTCTAAGCTGCATGTAATAGCAAATCCTAACTGCTCGGTAATCGCCCGTTGTCGGATCGCGGATCGGGCCGCGCGATAAGGGGTGGGTGGGGCGGAAGAGGTGTCGCAGGGGCGGGCGAGGGGGAGGAAGTGGGTGCTCCGAGTAATAAAAACCAGATCGGATTTTCATTTTGCCGGCCCACTGATTTCGGCGCGTGGCCCTCGCTCCAACGAGCGCATCGCGCGGGCCGCGGGGATGGAACACTGGAACAGCGCCCTGCCGCGCTCTCCCTTTCGCCCGGCCGCCACCCCCGTAACGCCTAACGCCCGTCGCCTTGGCCCAGCGCCCTTCAATTTTTCCCGCGGAGAGCGCGGGTTTGCAAGTGAGGGCGTCGGAAGTATGAAGCTTGCTCTGCCGCGTTATCGGATAGAGTAGAGCAACTCCAGCGGGCTGCTTGTTGGAATTGATAGACAAAGCCATAGACAAAGGGGACAGGGGAAATATGGAGCGATCCTATTGGTCGAAATGAGTGGTCCTTATAGACTGAGCAAGAAAATGATGGACTAACTGTAGGGTCTCCCGTGGGTTGCCGTTAGTTAGTCTAATACCTACCTCCTTTATCCATTGCAACCACTCGCTTACATCGATAGGATCCCTCCATGTCCTTTTTGTCTTCCTTGTCTATAGCTTTGTCTACAAATTTCAACAATCAGCCCGCCGAGGTGAGATAATCAGGGTTTATTCGTCATATTTTTCTCTTTTCTTCTCTTTCTTTCTTTCTTTTGGCCTTTGATGCTAAAGCACCGCTTTATAATAAAATTATATTACTACTACTACTACTACTACTACTACTACTACTTCCTTTCTTTCTTTCCTCTTCTTTCTTTCCTCTTCTTTCTTTCTTTCTTTCTTTCTTTTCTCATGAAGTAGACAAAAAATCCCCACGACTGGGACGGAGCTCCGAAATTTCTGGCGATCATCGTTGAAGTTACGTAAAATTAAATGTGACCGGAAAAATGGAGATGGTGACACAGCGTAAAGTCGCTAAAGAGAGACAGAGAATCATTGTATTTTCTGCTCACTAATTGGCTTTTGTTCCGTTAAGAACCTACAGCCATCTATAGGCTCCATTTACTTTCTGTTGACGTTTAGGGATTGGCACAACGAGGCTCGAGGCTTTTCAAATTTTCAGGAATTAAGGCCGGGTAGAATCTGTTCCTGCAGGCCCACTCGTTAATGTTGTGTAAATTTGACGCCACTACCCGGGTTCGATCCCGGGACCTATTGACCGACAGAGAATAATAAAATCAGGGCTAGTTAGGCACCCTACACTATCTATAACTCTCTTAAAATATATGTTTTTTCTAATTTCTGAGGAAATAAAGGGAGATACCAATATCCCTCAAGCTGTGAGTACTCTCACTTAACTTCCTGCACAATTTTCTTCGACGAGAGGAAGCAGACAACGCGACGGCTGGGAAAGCATGGGTGTCAGAGCAACTATATGGGAAGGGTGAATTTGTCTCTTGCAGAATAACACAAGAGAATGGGGTGCAGGAAAGAAATTACGAGCTGTGGGGGCTGCGTTACCAGATTTTCGACGTTTACACGTGATTTCCCGGATTAACACGCTGGACGGTCCGATATTTTCTCAATAATGGTATTAGTGTAGAATTCGAGGAAAATTTTAAATTGACAAAAAGAAACACCCATTGAGCATTCACTGCAATTATATTATTTTAGAAAGAGTCCTAGATATTTAAAATAGGCTGTTTCCCATAAAATATAGCCAGGAACATTTTCTTAGTATATAGTACCCCTAATTCGGATAATTTACCAGAGGAACATGCATATCGATGGTAGAACTCCCAAATCACGTATCTCAGTTTGCGGCGTTGCAGATTTCCCGTTATACTTTATTTTTTAAATGGAAAACCACGCAATATCGATTCTCAAAAACTTCCATGCATGATTTTTCTTCCCTATACGAGACGAATCCCAAGAAAATTTCAAGGAATGATTTTGCTTTGTTCCTCCTTAAACAAATGAAACAGGAGCGGAGAGTTGTGAACACTGCAAACGAGGTACTTGGTTTGGTGGTTTTACCGTCGATATGATCTGGGGGTAGATGATTAGATTTTCTTTGATGACTTTCACTGGAAAAAAAAACACATTGGATCTAGAGTCCAGACTCTTAAAAACATCGACAAGAAAAAGTACTCTTGATTCATTCAGAATCTAGCTTAAATCAAGAACCAAGCCTCTTAATTTAAGTGGATTTCGTTTTGATTCAAACAAAAATCCGATTGAATCAAGAGTATTTTTTCTTGTCAATGTTTTCAAGAGTTTGGACTCTAGACCCAATGTGTCTTTTTTCCCAGTGTTTATGTCTCTTCTGTTACTGGCAGAGCTTGACGAGTGTCCGTCCCAGGACTGAACACTGCTATTGTTGTGCGTAATTTTGCTCAAGTTTTTAGATATATATTTAAAAGGTGCATGTACACAAACGATAAATTAATGTTAGATTTTCTGATGTTCATCCGACGAAATCAATCTATCAAAGAGAAATGTGTGATCACCTGTCACTCGAATTTATTCAAATACAAAAATTTACTCCAATTCAGTAGTGCGATTTTTTTTCAAGTTTTTCATGAATGGGGTGTTTCCCACCGAATCCCCTATCAGAGATAATCCCCTATTTGACATTATCTTGCGGAATTTATTCAAGTATAAAAATGCAATTAAATTCAGTACTGCGAATTTTTTTCTTTCTTTTTTTTCAAATTTTTCATGAATGAGATTTTCTCAATCAATTCCTCTATCAGAGAAAATCCCCTATTTGGCATTATCTTGTGGAATGTATTAAAATACAAAAATGTAATTCGATTCAGTAGTGTGAATTCTTTTTCTTTCTGTTCGTTCAAATTTTTCACGAATTCAATTTTTGTCACCGATTCCCTTATCAGAGACACACCCCTATTGGACATTATCCTGTGGAAATTTGGTAACAGCGTAAGTAAAACACAGGCTAGCCACGTCATTTTTGGAGGATGCGGGGGGGCGAGAAGAAGAGGAAGGAAGAGGGAATTATCATAAAAACTCAGTTTGATTCCGCGGCGGGAAGGCGGGGGCGGGGAGGAGACTCCGGAGAAAAAGGTGTCGCGTCCGAATCCATAATGCATGACTCGGAATTTTCCCCTTTCCCGTTTCGTTTTTATTCTCTTTCCCGGCCCGACGCCCTCCCTCGCCCCACGGCCCCACGCCGAGGGGACCGTGGCGACAACGACATCCTGTAATCCTCTCCCGAAAGTGAAATTTTTCGCCGCCAACACAAATTAAAAGTAACGAATAAAAAGATATCGGATGACGATGCAGACCGCCCACCGGAAAAATGGACTTGGTCTCGGTCCAATGGTGACATTGCCAGTGGGACAATTGGACTGCATTTTGAAATTTGGAACTATAAATTCTGGCTCATCTGTAAAAACACTTATGTGCATAGGGAAATTAATGGCACATACGTTGTTTTTAAACCGGGCTAGAATTTATAGTTTCCAGTTTACAATTCCAAGATGTGGTCCAATTGTTGTTAGGAAAAGATGATATCTTGATATTTAGTGATCATGGATCGCGAATCATGGAGATCACGGAAGTCGAAAATGACATCGTATTCGACGTCATGACCAAACAGCTTGTCTGGAAGAAAGGCTGCCGAAAAAATGCTTGATTGATAAGCAATATTAAATTGAAGGCACAATTCTTTCCTTGTCGGCAGTGCTAGAAATATTAGACTGCAATTCGGCGTGCATTTTACTCCGGCGTATGTGTAGCTCCCACTCAACTCGAATGCTTTCAATGCGGAGCGGAACCGACCCTGCTTCCAGGACTTTATGTCCACCTACCTTTCGTGCATTAAATAAATGTCCACCGCTATTTATGTCCACTAAACGTTAAGTCCAGTCTTTATTAAGTCCACATGATTTAATGTCAACAATGAATATGTCCAAAATTGTCCAAATTGTGGACATGTTACGTCCACATTTTTTTCTTCTCATTTAAATGACAGGAACCACCTCAAAAATAAATGCATACTACTACTACCTTCATTCTTAAAAACATTTCATAAAGAGAACAGACTCTAAGAGCAGATAAAAACGTATGTTCATGTGTACACTGTACGGATATGATAAGATGAAAACCGAAGCGGGAGCCTAGGAAACGCTCCAATGCCAAACTAAACATTTTTCAGTAACAGATGCAGTCAAAATTGAAAGTCCTCTTCAACTAGTTATTTCGTGCGCCTTCAATCTTGTAGGATACTGTGCAACGCCTCTGACGCGAAATAGTTGCTTAAAGCGTTGCGGCGCGGCAGGCTACCAGCGTGACACGCGCATAGGCGCCTACAAACCTAACGGGATACTTCACGCGTTGCGCAATGCGTGAAGTATCCCGTTAGGTTTGTAGGCGCCTATGCGCGTTCTGCGCTGCTAACACGCCGCTCCGCTCTGTGTTAGGCTCTAATATTTAAACTCGCGGAGTCCGTGTTTTTCAACTCATGATTTTGAAATGTTTGCACTCTCTGCATTGATTATTCCTTTTTAAACTGATGAAAAATAGAGTGGGCTTTAGAACTAAGGACATAAAAATTGTGGACGAAGAGTCTGTGGACGTAAAAAAAGTGGACATAAAGTCCGTGTACCCCTACCCTTTTCCGGAGTTAGCTCCACTCTTTAAAGAAGGAGAATCAACTCTTTCGCGGGATTTCGATCTCACGGGGCGAACTTCGCTCCGCGGATCAAGTGCATTCCGTTGCAGATTCATATTACTCAGAATTCTCATGAATAAACCGCACTTCGTCAACTTCCGGCCAAAGTATCACAAGCGCCATGCGACGTTCCAAAATTTCCGCCGCCATTTAATTTTTTACAGATAAACTGTTGGTTGAATCCGTTCGAACATTTTATTGACTTCAATCGGCAGCACAAAATAAATTCAGTGACATTTTAGAACAGCTTTGTTGAAAAATTGATCTGAAAAAAAAAAAAAATGGCGGCGGCGATTTTGAAACATCGCATGGCGCTTGTGATACTTTTGCCGGAAGGTGATGACTTCGGATTGACTCTCCAATATTTCACTGGAAAAAAAAAAGAATCTTAAATTTGCCGCCAAGAAGTATTTCTTCTTAAATCAAGAATTTTGCTGGTTAATATAAGCTACTTTTTTGCTTAACCCAAGCATTATTTTTCTTGAATCAAGAAAAAGTCAGCTTAAAGCAAGATAAAGAAAATTCTTGGCGGCAAATTCAAGAATTATCATGCTTGATCCAAGCTACTTTTTTTTCAGTGTATGTTTTCCAAAAGAACGGCTCCTTGGTTTCGGTTCGATTTGGCAACGCGGGCAAGCCGCTGATTTTTGAGCTCGGCGCGAAGAATGGAAACAAGAAATTCGCGGCGGTTCTCGTTCTAATCGATCCGGGAGAGCGGAGGTGCTCTTGGGGTCAACAATGGGCATGGACCAGGGCGAATATCCCTCTTGTAGGCTCAGTTTCCCCCGAACGCGAAGAAACAAGCCGTGTCAAATCCGAAAATCTACAAACCGTGAAGCCCCCGATCAATCCGGTGTATGGACCCGGAGCCCGAGGGTCCGCCACGGCCACAAATTTCGATACAAATTAGGTTATTATGTGCAATTTGTCCCTCTCCACGCGACCAGCACTGTTGCCAATGTGTATTTTATTTACACGAATTTTCGCAGAGGAAGCGAGAAAACCGCGTCGGGCCCGAGATCTGAGATTATGGGTTCTATAGCATGGACATATGGATTACATTTTGTAATGAGGAACCACTATTTCCGGCTATTCCGGCAGAAACAACATATATGCCATTGATTTCCTCATTCAGATACGTGCTTTTATGGAAGAGCTAGAAATAGTGGTTCCTTATTGCAAAATGTAACCTATTTAGTAGTAATAGTAGTGGAGGTTTACAAACGTTATCACCTTTGAGAGGTCTCGTATTATGAGGTATTTAGGGTAAATAGGGTGTATATATCACTGAAAAAAGAATTTCGTTCGTATGTACCGAATTTTCGTGTTCCCAATCATCCAAACTGGTTTGGTTCGTCAAACTAGATTTTCGGTTTGTAAAACCGAACTTGTGCCGCAAAGTAAACTGATAAACAAAGTTTGGTCATACACATATGTCGAACGTTCGGTCACAAGAACCGAAAGTTCAGTTTGACAAATCGAATATTTTATGGAACACCGATTGTTCAGTTCACATGACCGAATTTTTTTTTCAGCGCCAAAGGCACTTTCAGAGGGCTTTTTTCGGTTTGATTCTTTTTCGCAAAACTTCAATTACAGCCTAAAATTAATGCGAATAGACCTAAAAATTTCAGAAATCAAAATAGAAATTACTATGCAGAAATCTCAGCAAAAAAATGGATTCGTGCCTTTTTTGTTTTTCACGACTATGAATCCGATTCAGATTCATGCTCTTAAATTTAATGTTTGCCAATGTCTTTTACTTTATATTGATACGGTCTGAGCGGACTATTTAAGTAGTTTTGAGTTTCGTTAAGGAGCTGACATATGTCTTTTTGATCTTATACACATCGTATGGATTAAGTTTTAATCAGTAATTCAAGTTGCATCGCCGCCAGGGAAACTTTTTTCATCAATGTGGCGAAACTATTTTTTTTTTTCGATGGATGGTCAGATTTCAATCCTGCACGGATAGCTAGATCATCACGGTAAATAATCTGCTTAAAATTTTTGAATAAAAGGGATAAATATTAACAAACTGGCAGCGTTGCTGGTGGTATCGAATCACGAATCATGATACATCATCGTTTGGCCACATCTTTGGCGCGTGAAAGATTGCCGCGGTTTCCGCGGTGCATTAGGATTAGGGAATGATGCCTTCATCAGTGGATACAATCATCCCTCTTTAAACGAAAGCTTCATCACAAATCTTCGGAAAGAGCACATCGAACACTCAAAGGAGGGGCTTCAGCGTGCCGCCATGGTCTCATCGAAATCAACGGACTGACAATGAATTATCACGGTGATCACCGCGGACTTTTTGGTTCAAAACCGTACACATCCACACATTATACTTCTAAAACTACGATTTTCGCGATGTCTTTTTACATCAACAATAAACTTACAAGAGGAGATTGATGTTAGAAATCATCGGTTTGAGGAGACTCTTTTATAGAGGCAGCATACAGGGAAAATTTTAACAAATTTCCTTGTATGCTTTCAATCCACTGCACCATTGTACTACAAAAAAACTGATGAATTGGTTTATCAGTTTTACTTTAATCGATAATTAATTTTATCCATCGATTTTTTAAAATTATTTTTCCCCCGTATATTTTGCGTTTTCCCGCTGATAATGTTGAAAAGATGAGAAAATTTAAATTGATATGAGTGAAATTGGCGTCTATTTTGTGGGATAGCACTGCATTACGGGCGACGAATGTTTGTATTTTTAGCTTGGCGGTTCATCTTTACATGGCAATTTTTTTGGTCGGATGTTACCAGGGCCGGATTAAGGGGGGATTATGGGCCGCGGCCCATGGCGGCAAAATTAGGGGACGGCAAATTTTGCAATTTTTTTAAAATGCAGGTACAAAAAAATCGGATTCAGAAAAAATTACAAACAATAAAAGGTGACAAAATCTCTCATTTCCTGAGAGTTTATTAATTTCTAATTTTGTCGTATTTCGGTGATACAAAAGACTGCGCACCTTTAATTAGTTGAGTTAAGAGAGAAACCAAACACGTAATTTGGCCTGGAGCGGCGCGGCGCGAAGAGAAATGATGACAACGACTTGAGATGAAAAGGAGAAGCCCTCGACGCGGCGGTCGGCATGTAACAAATATTAGCGCCTACGAGACTGCATGAATACTTCACGCATTGCGTCAAACACAGTACGGTCAACAGCCGCGGTCGGCGCGGCGTGAAACGCACAGTGCCTACAAGACTATATGAATACTTCACGCATTGCTCCAAACACAGTGTGGTCAGCGCGGCACGGCGGCGGAGGTTAAAATTATTAAACCACATTTATGTTTGTTCTTTCTTATTTTTTAGTTCATTTCTTACAAATGAAAGGCCTTGTCCCCACAGAGATAGGTTTACGGAACTGAACTTTCGCTTGAAGTTCCGTGAACTTTTGCTAGTAGTGTTGACAGGGCTTATGCAAAAAATGTGTCCACCACGAGTGAACGCGTCTCTCCGGCACGTTCACTTGATGGTTTTTATTGATGTTTCAAAATGAATGAGAAGAGGGTGGCAAATAGGTAAATCCGGCCATGGATGTTACAGGTATATATGACAACTTTCGGCGATCATCACTGATCAAACATCGCAGGGGCAGGGGACTCAACTCAAACACGCACAATTTCATGAGCTTTTTAAAACTTTGACGTGAACTTCTAAAGACCGTGAAACGCCTACAGAAGCAGTAAAATCTTAATTTTTGGGAGAAAATATCCGGAGTCGAACTGAATCCCTTGTCAAATTATCGGTTATTTGTTACAGGGTACATTCTCAGCCCCGAAGAATTCTGTGGAGAATCATGATACTTTTTCGGCCAAAAAGGAGTTAAATGATATTCAAATCATTAGAGTTTGATTTTGCACAATTTTATGAGCTTTTTAAAACTTTGAAGTAAACTTCTAAAGACCATGAAACGCCTACAGAAGCAGTAAAATCTTAATTTTGGGGGAAAATATCCTTAGTCGAACTTCGGAACCCCTCACCAAATGGACGTATTTCTACGAAACAGACCTATGTGGCGGTGAGAAATATGGGGTGTGCTCGTCGAAGCTACATAAGAAGCAATGTAAAAGTGGGTGTGATTCCTTTTGTAGAATTGGAAAAGCGGGATATTGCATTCTATCAAAGAGACCTATGTGCCAACTGAATGCGGCAGTCATGAGCCGCGGGCATGGCAAGAGAGCGTTGTGCACAGGGCTCATGAGTTAAAGACTCCCTCCAACGATCTCCCCGTTGTGCCGGCGTTCGTTCGTTGCCGCTGACGTCACTGGCGCTTTATTATTCTCATTCACTCTAACGCAAAGAGAACTAAAGAGCACGCCCCATATTTCTCACTTCCACATAGGTCTGTTCCGTAGAACTACGTCCAAATGATCGGTTACTTGTTGCAGATCACATACACAGCCCCGAAGAATTCTGTGGAGAACCATGCTACTTTTTCGGCCAAAAAGAACTTAAATGAAATTCAAATGATTGGAGTTTGATACTGGATCCGTGGGAATAGCGGAAGGGTTAAGAGCGCGAATTGAGTGATTCGGAAGCCGAGACAACACGCCGACCTCGAGCGACACCGTTAAGCAAAGATAGACAGGCAAAAAATGAGGAAAAGAAAGGTCGAAACTCGCTTTTTTAAGGATTAAACACGGCTAATTGAATCTGTAAACAAGAGAGCCGCGAGCCAAGAGCGTCAACGTAAATAAGCGATGAGATTTCGTCGCTCCACCGACGCAAAAGCCCCAACTCCGACCCCGCGTGAGCCCTGAAAAGCGTGGAGTCTTACGGAGGGCAGGGCTCATCTTGAAGCGCAGGAAAAAAGCGGGAAAGAGCCCGTAATTATAAGCCTGTTAGATAAGGGAAAGTTAAGGCGAGGAGGGTGGCCGAGGGAGGGCGTTGAACCGGGGTGGGCGGCGGGGGGAGGGAGCGCCACATTGATTGGAGTAAGCAGCCACTCATGCGAGAGAATCTGATTTAGGGTTGTCCCTGCAGCGAGGAAATCCCTCCTCCGATCGCGGCTTGGCGCGGGGCCGGGGCCGGGGACGCAGGATGCCGCAAACCCCGCTCGTTCCGCCGGTCACCTTCCGCGCGGAGGCCCGCGATTGGAGCGTCCCAACTGTTGGACGCCGGCCCAGATTTCCCGACGCCTCTGGCAACAGCTGCCGAGCCCGTCGTCCTCCTGGTCCTCCTCGCCATCCACGCAACTTCCGCAAATTCGATTTGTTCGAATTATTTCTTTTCCTCGCCTACAGATCGCCGGTGTTTTCTGACGGGAGATTTGGATGCCGTTTAGCGAAGAAGAACTTGGTGACATGAACTTGGAACTTGGAAGTCAGGAAAATATAAATTTCAAGTTCGGTTCCTCCTTAAGACAATAAACATACCGTTCGTTCCGGGCTCATAGGCCGAAAGTTTCGTGTACTGGAGCCGTAGCCTCGATTGCTTTGGGTGCTTGCCCGGAACTTTTAAAAAAAAACCTCTTCGTTCGAGAGTGCAGTTTCTTGTCATCGGATTTAAGAGTCTGGACTCTTGTTTTAAGCGGATTTTGAATTGAATCAATGCAAAATCAGCTTGAATCAATGCAAAATCCGATTGAATCAATGCAAAATCCGCTTGAAACAAGTGTTCTAGACTCTTAAATCGGGCGACAAGAAACTGCACTCTTAAGTCAATACACCGCGGCATTGATCCGAGAGGTTTTTTTTTACCAGTGTTCGGCCTCTGAGCCCAGAACACGGACGTTATGTGTATATAGCCCGTAAGTACAGATTCCACGGCTGGAGTTTTTTTTCTCAGTGTAAAAAAAATCATCAAGTCAAATTTCCGCATACTGAGTGTTTTTCGCAAATTTTACAAGAAAAATGTCCTCAGGCTTCATCTCAACTTCGTGAGTTATAGCCCACCGAAGTCTTAATATTCATTATACCAAAAGTACAGGAGTGAACGCTGGAGCCTGGTCTGCAATTTGAAATTCAAATTTTGCTAAATGGTGAAAATACAAGAACTTGAAGGGAGCGATCGAATCCTTCGGTATATTGAGTGGTGAAGTCTACTAAGGGGACCGCAGCTCACGAAATTTGATGTGTACTCCCAGAGTTTCCTCTCTTCATATTTTTTCTGATTATAAAAAATATTCGATGGATCCAAGCAAACGGGAGCTGAAGGAGGGGGGCGGGAGTGCTGAAATTCGGGGGTATATAAAGATTACACACATTGATATTTCGCCCTCAATTTTTGAGGTAGGCCAGAAAATACTTTTTTTCCCCCAAGAAATAGTGACTTAAACAAGGATTTGTATCTTCCACTTCCGCGTCTGGCTAGTAAAATATAACTCCTGCTGCGAGCATCTTGAAACTGTCTCTAATTTTTCATTTTTGCGTACCATACTTAACGCACAATTTTACACCAGTGCTTCTCTCTGGTAATGGAACATGTTAAAGCAGAGTGTCTCAGCAATACTGAAAATTGGCAATTTTACAACCGCATGGAAAAGGAAGTGGGCACATCAGAGGAGCTGAAGTTTAGTCGGGAGATCTTAAGCTGAGCAGCTGCAGCGACTTGGCGGGAAAAGAGAAACGAAGTCGCCCCTTTGCTGTGGAAAAATCGGCTTGAAGGCTCAAATATTGTCTGGGAACTTTTTCAGAGACGATTTGATGTAGCTACGAGCGGAAAATACTCTTCCAGGAATACATGTCTAAGCCGGTTTACACCGGCAGGGTTGGAAAGTTCAGAGCAACACTTATTAAAATGCGGTGTTTCTGATCGTTAGCGGGTGACACCTTTAGATCGTGCATCGAAGAGCGCTATTCGCCATGGAACTTAGTCGCGATGAATGATATTTTTTCGTCCAAAAGTGAGACGCAACATTTCTTTTCGAGCGCGCAAAGGAACGGTTCCAGAATCTAAATTTTTTGGAGATACTTAAAAATAAAAATATGATGCTTCAGGTAAGATTTGGATTTTTCCCCATTGATGGGTGTGAAAGGGTGGTGTCCTCCTCTACGAAAATTCTGAAATTTCAGTTGGTTCAAGATTAACTTTGATGGTGTCCAAATGCTAATTTTTCTTGATTTCTATACTTTCTAATGATTTACCTCCTTAATTACATAAATTATCCTTTTTAACACGTTTGGCACGTTTATGGTCACACCGAACGATGGGACCACCAACTGATAGCCAGTCGTTACACGTTCAAATCAGAAAATCGTTAATTAGACAAGAAAACCGTTTAATTTTCGCATCAGAGCCAATCTTCCTCAACATTTTTAATGGGTACAATTTATTACTCAGATGCATTTTTTCGAAGGAGGGGCGTTGACTCCCTCTAGGTGTGCCATCAATTTATCTACTACTGCACGGGACAGAACAGAGGTAGAGACGATCTTCACTGACAGAAATACCGGGAGCTTTTCAACCGACAAGTTGGCAGCATCGCGAAACGTTTAATGCGGCCCTGCTTAAGCCAGGCCGAAAGGAGGGTTCACGTCTCGGAGACAACTTTCAAACCCCCTCCCTGTTCGACCCCCTCCTCTTCCAGGACCGTCACTTCCCATCCCTTAATTTATTTTAACTTTCACACAGACCATTTTGACACTCTCTGTTTGTTCCGATTCTATACCGACCCTGAATTTTTGTTCGTCTCCTAATTGATGAATGCAAGCACGAAGTCTTGATTTCTTAACGAGACGTGAGGAAGCGAAGAAATCATGCTCCATTTTTGAAATTTGATTATTTGCTCTGTACAATTTTAGCAGAGACAAATAGATACATTTTCATTAGTAAATATCCAGGCGACGGTGCAACATTTATTTTTGGCAATTTAATACGTTCCTGAGATAAATTCCAAATTCCAATATTTTACGTAACATTCGCAAAACTGGCTCTCCTGAAAAATGTGCCTTCTTGCATTAAAGTTCCTTTTACCATGGACGGTCACAAATTGATGACCAAAGTTCAAAATCACGTATCTCCATTGCGGTGTTTCAAAATTTCCGCACCTTTTTTATGTTTCCAAAGATAACATGCCACCTTTACATTTTGAAATTTCTGCAGAATATCTTATGTCAAAGCAGTTTTCAAGGAATTACGTTGATTGACTTTCCAAATAAAATATAGAGTATGACAGAAAAACTGCAACGTCGCAAACGGAGATACGTGGTTTCGTACTTTGACCACCGAAAGGAGGAGTGAACGAGCAGTACGTGCTCTTTTTTTTTTTTTTTTATTTTAATTTTCCCTCCTCAGTTCTCATCCTCGGCGTGGCAAGTTTTACGATTTATCGATTGATCTGCTATTTAAACCTATGGAAAAGGATCTATAAACAAGTCATTCGCAACGAAAACGATCGACAAACGAAAAAATCGATTCTTGACAATAACTTCAAATGGGGAGTTATCGAAAATCGATCGTTCACGCCTCGCCACTGGGCACAAGCGTTTATTCTTTCAAAGCGTCCGGGCTTGCGCCTACAAGACTGCATGAATACTTCTCGCATTGCACCAAACGCCATTTGAGAGTTATTTGCGATAACTATTCGACTTCGAGTTGTACTGGGGAGAACTTGAAATTGGTGAGAATAGTTGGAGAGTACTTACGCTAGGAATGTTGTCGCTGGTGCAGACGCCCTCCTGAAGGAGCCGGTCCCTGATTTCCCAGGCGAAAATGGACGGACACTCCCGCTTGAACTGGGATATCCGCGCCACCACCTCCGCCGTCGCCACCCGGGGCTTCGAACCCCCGATCGCCCGAGGCCGGATCGAGCCCGTCTCGTAATATCTGAAATCCAAAATCACACCGGTTCAAGGACATTTTCACAAATCTGCGTAAATACTTATTTTTGACACTGAAAAAAAAGGTTCCGGGCTATATAGACATACCGTCCGTTCCGGGCTATGGGTATAGACAAACCGTCCGTTCCGGGCTCAGAAAGCTCCGGGTGCTCGAGCCGTAAATTCGACTGCTCCGGATACTGCGACCAGAACTTTCGGCCTCTGAGCCCGGAACGCGGACGGTATGTTCATATAGCCCGTGAGTACGGTTACCACGGCCGGAGCTTTTTTTCAGTGGATGGAGATTACAATATACACTGAAACCAAGAAGTAAAATGATGTTTCTGCTTAAGTATATTTGAGTAGTTTTTAATATTTAATCAATAGCTACAGTGCGAAACCACGTATCTGCGTTGCGGTGTTACAAAATGCCCGCTCCTATTTTATTTTTTCAAACAGTGATTAATCGAGTTAATATAACTTGAAAATAGGTAGAATATTCTGCTTACAGAGAAGGATTATCAGGGAAAATTGCATGCACTTACGTTAACCAGTTTCGCCCAGGAAAAATAAACCACGGGAAGTCAGCAAAGTCGTGGGCGGAGATATGGTGGTTTCGCATTTTGGCCATCGAAATACAAATTCCTTTGAATGAATTTTACATGGCACAATAAGTTGCTTTTTTGACTCAATGCATATTTTCCTCATGTTTGACACGACACTGAAGAAAATGGTTTTTCATGTCGTAATAAATGCAATTTTCTTGACGCAGCTATACAGAGTTCATATTTTTGAACTTTTCATCTCGTCATGCATTTTTCACAGGCATGACTAAATAAGACAAGCAGAAGCTCCGAATTTCAAGTCTTTCAACATAATTTATAATATTCTGTTTGATAATTCTCTTTTTTTTCGCTCTGTTCGGAAAGGAAGGGTTTTCTTTAAAATATAAACCTCACAAAAATGTACCGACTAAGCAAGCTTTGTTTTGCTCGCTCCAAAGAGGAAACAAACTGCGTTGTTGGGAGGGGTGTAAATATCCTGAGTATTTGTCACAGTCATGGGGCAATACACGTAATTAACAGTAACTGTGCGTGAAATGCATGTATCCTTCACTCAAGCCGAGGGAGCAGTGTTCGGGAGAGCTGTGTAGGGGTGACTTAAAGGTCTTGCTTAGATTAATAGGACCTACCGAGGCGTTGCCATGAAAATAATCAGCGTCACCCACCCTGATAGACCGGGCCTCCTCGAGAGACCACTTTGCTAACCAACTTTGAGACGCGGTGCTGTTGAACGGGCATAGGTTTTGGCAGAATGCCTTTGTAAGACCCATACAAGTATCCTTTTTCCCCTTTGAATTAGACTTTATTTTGCTTCATGAAGAAAAATGCGAACTCCTCGATAATTCTCGCAAGATTGTTTACAATTACTTACAATACATCAATAAATGTTGTATTCATAGATAACACAATAAAAACATATAATACAACAAAAGAACTTTTCATTCTCTTCTCTGATTTCCGCTTCCATATAAGTTCTCCGTTTTTCTCATAGTTGATGTGCACAGAGATCCCTTTTGCCGACCAAGAAACAGAGTATAAAATAGCATTAATGAAAAAACCAAAACGTGGATCCTCTTTTGATGATAATGGGATGATGTCATCTAGCTGTCATCCGTCTAATCCAGTCTGTTATCACTTACAGAAAGTCCAGCTTTTGGTTAGTTTCATTTTGCTACTCTTTGTTTCCTGGCTTAAAATTTAGGGTTATGCAACAGACTTGGTCACTCAATTTTCGTTTTTGTCTCCTAACTGGATTTCATGCAATAAAAAACTATTATTTCTGGCCAATGAAAAAAAAACATCTACATCTGCCGACGGAAACTCTTAGCACGTTTATCATATCTGAAATGAGAAATAAACGAACTGCGTTAAGCAGAAAAGAACCAAGCCACATCAGACATTGCGAAATTAACTGGGCAACTCAATTTTTTACAAGGGAATGTATGCGCAATTTCCATAGACAATTTTAAGGCCTTCGCTATACGTATACTATGCTGAAAATTCACTGAAATTTTCATGTAACGAATGAAACGGCTCAATTAAATTTGGCAAAAGCTGATGTGGCTTGATTCCTTTCTGTCTAACGTGCACTGGGAAAAAACACATTGGATCTAGAGTCCAGGCTCTTAAAAACATCGACAAGAAAAAGTACTCTTGATTCAATCAGAATCTAGCTTAAATCAAGAACCAAGTTTCTTAATGTAAGCGGATTCCGTTTTGATTCAAGCAAAAATCCGATTGAATCAAGAGTATTTTTTCTTGTCAATGTTTTCAAGAGTCTGAACTCTAGATTCAATGTGTTTTTTTTCCGGTGTGTGGTCCAAATATTAGCTTCTCATTGCAAGATGTATATGTATGTATTTTTGCTAATAGGAACTATGTGCATTGGGGTTGCATGCAACGTAGTTCCTTCGCATAAAAACGTCCAATTTCGAAACTCAACACACTTCTCTCCCTTTCTCTCCAGAGATATAGGGGACCCCCTAGCTGGCGAACCACACACGGACCTCATCGGAGTCACTAGGTTCTAGGTTTACAGGGCAGCGATAATATGCGGTTTGAGCCTGGACGCGGAACCCAGTTTCTGGCACGGGCGTCCTTGGGCCCCGGACGTGGGACGCGGGACGTTCGTTGGGACGTGCAACGTCTAGGGTCGGACGTCAGGCGTTGCCGGGCGCTAAGTGGAAGCGACACGAGAGAACGCTCGGCCTCGGATCCCGTCCACCTCTATCAGCACCCATCGATCTCCCCGGCCGAAGCGGCACGACGCGACGCGGCGCGGCGGTCCCGGCCCCGGCCCTGCAACCGCCCCCGCCCCTCGCCTCCCGCGGGGCGTCCTCCCCCGGTCTCACCCTTTGGCGTTTCGCGCCCGAGCGCGCGATTTTACGCAACGGCGGAATCCACCGAGGGGTGCGCCAGTGTTGACTCCCTGATTTGCTCCGACGATGACTCGTTGCCGCGTTGTGCGCGCAAGAGAGCCTCACTTCGAAGGAAAATAATATCGCGATACTTTTACACTGGGGAAAAAAAATTACGAGCTATATAGACGTACCGTGCGTTCCGGGTTCAGAGGCCGAAAGTTCCGGATGTTGGAGCCGTAGTTTTGATTGTAGCGGGAGCTACGTCCGGAACTTTCGTACTCTGGGCCCGGAACGCGGACGGTATGTCCATGTAGCCCGTAGGATGAACTTCCAGTTTTTTTTCAGTATTTTAAAACGCCGATTTAATACTTAAAAGCCACTTTTGTGTCTCGACTATCAGCGGTGATTGGGACCGGATTCACAACGAATAATCGGAAATCGCGAATCATCTAAGATCAAGCGATTTGGCGAGGAGCAGTGATTGAAATGACTCTATAAAAACTCTAGTCACATATCAGAAAGAAATGTATGCATTAGTCCGAAATGAATGGATCTTGCCTTAAAAGAGGTCATTCTGGCAAGCTTCATTCCTGGAATAAATGATTAGTAGAATTTTCGTCATAGAATTGAATTTTCTTTTATTCTTTTTTGCTAAAAAGCCACCGAAAAGAAATCGCGGATAATCGAACGCGGATATTTGAGACTACTATATATTGAAAAATATTACAGGAACATTTTAATCGCGCTGTCACTGTTTCATTAGTAATATGTTTGACTCTATGTTTTCTAAAAGCCGTCATTTCCCAGACGAAGGAACGTAACTTTTCAAATTGGCTCAAGCTCTTCCAGTTTGATTGTGTAGATCCTCTCGTAAAAGTTTGCTTGTAAAAAAGAAAAAAAAAAAACAATAATTCTCATTAAAACAGTCTCGAAGAATGAAACTATTTGACGATCGGCCGAGGGGTGGATTTACTCTGAAATCATTCAAAATTTGTTTCCAAAAACATCATTTTGGACCGTAGTTTTTCACCCCCTCCCCACTTTTAAAGATAATCTTTGAAAAGTGTTCTATGACGATCGCTGTTACCACAGACCAGACGACACGTTCAGGGTCCTTTCGGGGCGGCTAGGTGTCCCCTCGGGAAGGAATATGGGTCGATGCACGTCGTGTCCGTCTCTTGTGGCGTCGTCTTTTCCACCTGTTGGGCGGCGGTATGCGACGCGACGCGACTCGGTGCCACGGGCTCGGGGCCGACCCAGATCGGAAATTCGACACCGTCAACACAGGTGGTTTCCGATTCGCTCCGCCGCGGCGCTGTCATCGCTGTCGTTCGCCACCAAATATTTACTTTTTGTCGGATTAAATGTCCCGATTAAAATCTGACGTGCCCAGCGGTGACGGCTCACCTCTTGAAATCTATCGGAAAATCACTCCGGCATGGCGCTTAACTCTGCCTCGACGATTGAACTCGAGGTAAAGTATTTTGATACGGGTTCGTGGGAACTTTGGTCTTTTCGAACGCAAATAAATTGGATGGATTCACACGGTGAAAAAATATGGTAGATTTTACCATACTCTGACACAGTGGTCGGGGATGGTAATAAACACCAGATTCTAGGGTAGCAATTACCATATAATACCATCCCATACCATAGTTCTGGTGAATACTACTATAATTCTGGTTAGTTGTCCTAAAAAGTATCACTGTGTAAAGAATCTAGTAGACTCATAGTAGATATTACCTTACTTTTTTTTGTTTGGATGAAGTCTAACTGCATTTCACGTTTCATTTCTTTGGTAGAGAAGTAAACGAAAAAAATCATTGGAACTTTTAAAAAAGCAAACAAATTTAAAAAGGAACTGACCTTCCTAAAATTTTTGAGACGCAGCCATTTGAAACTTGAAGTATCCTAGAAATATCACAGGGTCTGGCTCCAGAATGAGCCAATTCAACTATCTTTTGTCGGGTTGAGTCGGGCAAAGGTCGTCCACCGACGAAAACGCCTCCCAGCTGGTTCACACCGCTGTGCCCTGAAATATACCACACGTAAAATCACATGACATCAACTCAACGAGTACAGCTCAACACTTCTGAAAAGTCTAGGTCACACTCGAGTTTTCACCGGGAAGATACTGCAAAGAAGTTGAGTTTTAAGCGTCGCAGGTGGAAATTGTCCAAGAAGACTGTAAAAAATCACACTCACTAAAGTAACGAAAATTCGTGAACTTCTATGCACGTCTGATTCCTGAGAGTGGTTCATATACACAAGGAGAAGCTAAATAAGTAACTGAAGTAAACACAGATAATCTAAACGGATGTTGGTATAAACTCAAAATTTCTCTGGGGCGCCAAGCGAGAATGGCTGGCAAGGCAGTTTAATTACCACCCTCCCTGCAATCGGAAAGTATAACTTTATGTTAGGTTGAATTCTGTAAATTTAAAATTTTTGATGTTTTACATCAGGAAACTTTTCCTCTCTTAATTCGTTGTTTCCCCACCTTTCTTGAGATTTGGCTTGAATGACACTCCCTAAAGTCCTTGTTAGGGACTGCTATGGCAGGCAAAAAATGAACTCTAGAAACGAGAAGAGCTAGGAAGAAAAACTGAAAATATTCATCATCCGGAACATTTTGATCCATTGACTGAAATTCAGTTCCAACTGTTTCCCTGTCTTTCTGGTAAGCCGTCAGAGGCTTTGGAATTAAGCGCCTCCAGGAAACCTGAAAAATCAAGGAATTTTAATTGTCTCATCGACTATGAGGCACAATTTTCCAATCCTGGATTATGAATTTCTAAAATAATTTTTTTCTCTCCATCTTAATCGTAAATATAAACGCTGGTTAACGTTAACAAAAAAAGGGAAAAAAGGAAGGAGAAAAAGAAGAAAAAAAACGCGGAACAAAATGTGTCACACAGGCCGTGCGGAATCAAATGATCACGATCCGTAAGACTTTGCATTGAAGTTCTTAACACACTCAAAGAGAGGTGAAACTATTGAATAATTTTTCTTGAAAACTCACCTTCAGAAATATAATTCAGTCCTGAAACACACAGAGGACGCAATTTGTTACCCATGAAAATTCCAAGAAATTCATAACATAAAAAATAGACACTGCAATCATATACCATACTGATCGTGAAACACTTTATTTGCGACCTCCAATCCCAACAGGTGATGAGAACATTAAATACATTGGAGAAACCTGGGATAGTAGAATAGGTGCATTCCGCCGGTTTTTATAAATCGTTTTGATGTTTTATTTTATTTTTATTTTATTTTTTTGCTCATAAACTTCTTGTGGCAACATTGTTTTTTATATCGTCGAAGGGTGTATCGGTGCGAGACAGCCTGTCTTTTAGTGCATTTCGAGAGGTCCTTTTTTGACTGGATCTTCTATCAAAGTGACTCAAGTCAGTCGCGACGAAAAATTCAAAAACCCGAGGACCCATTGATGACAAGCATCGCTTTGTGGGTGCAAGGACAAACTGTCCAGCAACGCCCCTTAAACGCATCCAAAGTCGCCGCTGTGTTGCCGATGTGTGATGGTCAGTCAATTAATACCTGAAAATATACCGCTTTTCTCATACGATTGATTTGGATGCCAGATACATCTCTTTGGAGGAATTATTTAAACTTGTTTTTCAATTGTCGCCTAGGAGAATGACTTTTTCAATCATTCTCTTTAAATGTATGAAAACATGTTTTCCTTATATAGAACTTCAAAAAACATATATTTTTTTTAATACGAGAATATATTATGTATGATTGCATAATTTGTATTCAACCAATGTATTCTGGATCAATTTGAAGAAACTGATGACAGCATGTGACGCAAATATAAAATGAATTGATGAATAAAGTTCGATATTTTATTCATTGAATCGATTAAGTGATTTTTTGTAGACTTTCAAAAGGTACTTCAAAACATTCAATCACTTACATGCACCAATGAAATGTATTTTGAGCCCAACTATGTAGACGCCATTCAATATGTTTTTAATGTAGAATTTTCCTTGAATTTTTTTCACCTATTCAAAAATATTTACAGGGCATTTAAATGAGATATTTTTGTCATTATCCTTTAAAAAAAAAATAAAATATGTTTGGAAATTTTGAATAACCGGAATAAATTTGCACATTATTTGATTTGAGCCACCGATATCCGAAATAATGTGAAAGATACTCGACACATGAGCAGGAAACACACAGATCATATTTGACCGTGAACTTTTTTTCAAAAAGAGCATTTACAGTCAATTCTAACAAGATAGTGCCTTTAACGATACACTGGAAAAAAACACATTGGATCTTGAGTCCAGACTCTTGAAAACATTGACAAGAAAAAATACTCTTGATTCAATCAGATCTAAGCATAAATCAAAAGGAAATCCACTCAAATTAAGAGGCTTGGTTCTTGATTTAAGCAAAAATCCGATTGAATCAAGAGTATTTTTTCTTGTCGATGTTTTTAAGAGTCTGGACTCTAGATCCAATGTGTTTTTTTCTAGTGTAGGAACAAGTGTTTTTGGACGATAATTTTCCTGAATTTCTCACTATCACATGAGTGGTTGGCAACACTGGAGCGGAGTATCTTTTATCTCCACCCGCCTTTTCTAGTGTAATTATTAGCGTGGGATTTTTTTGAGAGTTGGGTCCCGGTCAGGTGTGAATCGGAGTCAACTAAGTCAGGAGCTCATTCACGGAGCCGCATTCTTTAGTTTCGCGCGTTTATCGGCTATTGAATTGGTCCGAGTCGTAAAAATGTTTAACTGATCGTTTTTTAAACACCTACGCGACAGTCGCCGAGGACTCCCCGGATCCTCGCCCGAGGCGTGACGTTCCTTCGGCTACGTGGTCCAGGTTTCGTTCCTTCTTATGCTAATTTCTCGAGAGCCCCCGGAGTCCCGAAATAGTAACTGCTCCTTATTGTCGGAAAAAAGGATCGTCTTTGTGACTTGAAATCGATGCGGCGTATTTGTGCATGTTCGAGAGAGATTGCGGCGCTAACAGCGTGATGACAAAGTCGTATCTCGAAGATGAGAAGTAGAATTCGATATGCGCCTCCAAAATTTCACAAAAGTTGGAGTTTTACTCTAAGAAATCGTCTCTTAATAATGCTCTGCTATGCTGTCAATGAGGTGTCGCATAGATTCGGGAGAAAAGTTAAAAAAGAGTCCCGAACACATCTCTCCAACCTTCGGCTGTGTTACTCACGTAGTGCTTGAAGCACTGCTGCGAATAAGACAAATAGAAACAAACACAATATGGAAAAAGAGGGAAGGAAATGATGCGCGTTCACGACGGCGCAGAGATACAACTATTCGTACTTGATGAACGTCCGTGCTGCATCTGAGTAATTGAAGGCGCGATGACGCGAAGCGTGGGCTCATAATAATGCTCTGCTATGCTGTCAATGAGGTGTCGCTTAGATTCGGGAGAAAAGTTAAAAAAGAGTCCCGCACACAAGCAGTTACATCAGGACCGAAAAAATGTGTGAATTGATACAGCAATACCATGCAACCTGACAAAGTTCATCATCCCAACTTAAAAAGTTGGTTTGCTGCTCTTGGTATACGGAACAAAATAAAATTGCTGCTATAACAATTTTGTAGTTAAAAAGTGTCCGACGTGTTTCAATATAGCTTTTGCAATAAAAAAAATGCTACATAATTCAATCACCCCCGTGGTTGAAGATGCTTCCCACTATTGTAAAACGTACATTTGGAACATGTTGGACATATTTTTTAACGAGTTAATTGTGAAATCAGCGTAAAATGTAAAAATAAAATTAGAGCGGAAATTTTGAAACATCGCGATGGAGATACCTGGTTTTACACTTTTGCCATCGGTATGCGCCCCTTTCTAACCTATGGAACTAGTCCTACACAAATGCGCAAAGATTTTCTACGAAATTTTCCCTGATCTGATACTTCAATCGAGTTTTCTGACTTGTGTCAGCGACGGGCCTTACCCATGTTTTGGTCGCGCAGACATGACGGCGATGCAAGCCAAAACGAAGGGGCGAGCCGCTGCGGAAAAAACAAAAGCATCCGATACTTTTCCAGCCGAGTAGCTCCGTGAAGTGGATCGGCCCCGGCCCTGTCATCGACGTAATTTAACCCTCTCCGCCTCCAAAAAAGGAGCTAAGACGAGTACCAAATGAAGACCAAAACAGAGAAAAAAGCCATCGATGGCGCGGAGAGCGATACGATTTTCGATCCGAGTGAAATACCTCCCAGAATTCACCGCTCATCGCCTTGCATCGCTTGAAAAAAGTGGAATATGAATACCCTCTAAAAATGATCCGGTTCTTTGTAACATTCTCGAGAGTCTCGTCCCTGTTACTAGTTTTTTTGACCTGTCATCTGCGCCTTCTCCTTCGCGCATTTGACGCTCTCGTGAAACAAAGTAAAAACTCGGCTCAAAATTTGTAGTCAGAATGTACTGCTGGACAACCTCTGAATTTGAGCATCATTGTTTTTAAGAAATTTTTGCGTCGCATATTTTGTGCGATTTTCGTAGTGGTTTCAAATGGAAGAGAGGACCTAACTTCACACAGATTCAAAATTTTGTAATTGGTTTTCAGAGTTTAGAGGCGTATTTTACGATCACGGTAGGGCAGAAAACGCCCCTAAATATCAAACCAACCGGTTTGAAGTTTTCCAGTTAAGGGGAAATGGTTTAAAGAAAAATACTTTTAAATCTGTATAATCTGACGTATTCAGGGAATGAAATTGCTGGTCGATACAAGTTTACACCCTCTATTGGCATACATAAATAATTTGAAACACAGCTTTTCTTTTATAGGACATGAGATCGTTCACCATCGAAATCCGCAAAAACCAACTTTTTACTCTTGCTCAAGAAAGCTTTTCCTGGTTTTTGTCCATGTGTACCACGATAACATAGAATTTTTTATACGTGGACGGTTATACACATTTAACGATGAGAATTCATTGCTCAAAAACCTAAAAAAACGGGACCTGCGAGAACAAGCAAAATTATGCTTAAATCTCTCCTCTGAGTAGCGAGACCGGATTTAGCAAATAGGCGACCAGGAGCCCACACCACAAAGTTTTTGCCCCTCCCTCTCCATCTAAAATTTTTGATTTTTTTTTCCATCATGCCCTACTTACTCATGAACTCATAGTTAGGTTCATAAGAGACTCACTCTCCTTCTAATTTCTGACAATGAGCACCAAAAACGCCTCAATTTGAGTTAAAGAGGATGTTTATAATTCAAATTATAACGAAGGAGACCCCTCGGGTCCTTTCCTTTGGAGAAATTCACCACTGCACCTTCTTTCTTTGCACTCTAGGGGACTTTTTTCCTAAGAATAAGTCCATGGGCTCAAAAAAAAAAAAAAAAAAAAAAAAAATTCTAAATCCAGCTCTGCTGAAGAGCTTAAAAACTACACTCGCATATCAACCAAAACCATCGAACACCGAAATACTAAAAACGAGGGCATTACTGCTATACTAAGGAAGAACGCCGTATGGACATTCGAGAGCTGCCAATTTTCCTCCACTCAAATGTTTATTTTTTTTAGGAAAGATATTATTATTTTCCCTTGAAATTTTCAAGGACTTTAGGTGAAATTGCGGACAAAATTATCTGAAAAATTGGAGGGAAAATATTTGTAAGTTTACCAGGAAATTCGTACTTCATCAAAGGAAATGTGGCAACGTCTAAAGGTTCATGCGATATTTTTCCTTAGCACGGCAGATTAAGTATGTATTTAATCGGTAACCTCATCATAGAGAGCGGGAATCGAGTTGTGGTGAAACAGAGATTAATGTAGATCGCGGTCCCGGCTCCGGGTCTTAAAATACTCCCGAAAAATTATTCCCAGATCCACGATTAGCATAAAAAACAACTTTGGTCGTCGCTCTCTCGTAAAAAGCGAATCCCGCTGGCTTCCTAGGGACGGGGGCTAAGTGAAATCTGCACACTGTTGTCTGAAGACCCGAGCATTGTACCCCTGGAACACGTCGAAGCTTCGCTCTGCGAACGCGATGAGACAATGTCGAGGTCGATTTCCCGCGCTTTCGCGTCAGAGACAAATTATCCAGGGTGTAGGAACGCCAACGCAGCCCGAAAATGAAAACAAAATAAAAATAAAAACGCACAAAATAACACGTTTGGGTTTAGTGTGAAGCTTGATTTTCCACAACGCCCCACGGCTGTGCTAGCACATATTAATATCGAATTATGACGTGAATTTTTGACATGAACTTTGACACAGTGATGGAGGATTTTGAATCTTTATACGTGATTTTTTTTCACTGAAAGTTTAGGGGAAAACGGAATAAACACGGAGAATGCGCACATTAATACTTCGTCTTCAGTTCTCGAAGTAGGCAAAAATATACCATCCGTGTAGCAATAGTTACCTCTGCGAGGCTTTGACTTTTCTTTGGCTATATACATTGTGTTAGAGATGTTTCTTACTGCACTGTGCGCACTTTCAGTTACCAAATTGTTATTTTAGTTATGAATTTGTCGTTAAAACCGGACCATCAAGTAAGGCTTAAACTTTTCAATTGAATCCTCACAACTCCCTCCAATACTGCAGTGGTAAGGGAAAACGCCGTATGAACATTCGAGAGTTGCAAAATTTCCTCGTAGAAAATGTCTATTATCCTTATCCTATTATCCTAATATTTACCCTTGAAAATTTCAGACTATTTAGATCAAATCTAGAATAAAATTCTCTGAAAAATTGGAATGAACATAATATTCACAAATTTCCTCTAAAATTCGTGATTTACCAAACGAAATTTGGCAGCGCCTGAAGGTTCATACAGCGTTTTTCCTCAGCACGGCAGAGTAACGCGGCAGTTAATCGCGGGACCCTCAAAAAAGCGGGAGGCACAAAAATATCAGGAATGGCGAAGATGCTCGTGATGAAGAGTCGCCATTACCATGCGAGAGGAATCCTCACCCTTCAGGATTCTCTCAGAGCACCACCGAAATCGAACAGCGTCGCGGCATAGGGCTTTCGTCAGCCCTTACGCTCTTTCCCGAACAAGGCGTTCCATCGTCGCCTCCATACCAGGAGATGCTGCCGCCCTTCCTCGCGAAGCTCTCGCGTCTTTTGTGCTCTGTGTATCTATACCTATATCTATACGTCTCAATAAGTCTCCCTTGGCGGAGTGTCACCGGCAGGCGCTCTCGCGACGCGCGGATCGCCAATAAAAACATTTCCTCCCTTGAGGAGTTTATGATGTACTGAAGGTATGCCATTATCCCCCCCTCTGCTCCGCACCAGGCCCGGCCTCCCCGAGACCCATTTTAAAATATCGACTAATTCCTCCGCTTACTTTTCTCTCCTCGAGTTCCGGCGCCCTCTTTCTTCCGGGCTTTTTTCTCAAGCAGTGTTGCCGCTTTACAACCTTAACAGCCGGAGTGTTTCTCGCACTGGAAAAAAAACACATTGGATCTTGAGTCCAGACTCTTGAAAACATTTACAAGAAAAAATACTCTTGATTCAATCAGATTTTTGCTTAAATCAAAAGGAAATCCGCTCAAATTAAGAGGCTTGGTTCTAGATTTAAGCAAAAATCCGATTGAATCAAGAGTATTCTTTCTTGTCGATGTTTTTAAGTGTCTGGACTCTGGATCCAATGTGGTTTTTTTTTCCAGTGCATGAAATGGACCTAGGAAAACCCTTTGTTTACACTGAGAAAAAACGCTTGGTCGCTTTTGAACCCAGGCTCGGCAACTAGCCATAAAGCCAATTTGCCACTGGCAGATACGCCCCCTTGACGCGCCGGAAATGCGCCCCTCTGACATGTAGCAGAATAAGAAGAGAATCTAAATTATGACCGAGAATACCTTTATGTGGGAAATTTCTTAAATGAAGGGAAAAAGAGAGAGTTAAGAGTATAAAGAAAGGTGCTTTTACGCATGATAATGGTGAAAAAAGGTCCAAGAACTACTTTCTGAAGCGTAAACACTTTTCTGCAAAATTTTCACCTTTTTGTTCACATACAGGCGCTTTATCACCCCCTCCTTTCATTCGCTACGTGTAACTCCCTTAGAAGCGATGGTCGGTTCGATTTTTAGACATACGCACCCTTTATAGACCTCTCGAGAGACCTTTAAACATATGTCTTCCTTTTCAAAATGTCTATTGATTTGGACATACCATAGCATATCTAGGCAAACGTAACCTTAATTTATCTCGAAATTCAAAAATAAGAGACATGTAAAGTGTAAACGCAATACAACTATTCGCGCAAGATGGATGTTCACATTGCATATGAAAAATGTACGTCGTGAACTCGCAATGCTCCGCTGTATGCTACTAGTTTGAAGCACTATTACGAATAAAACAAACGCAAAAGAAACACTATATGGAAATAAAGCGAGGGAAAGGATGCGCGTTCACGACGGCGGCGCAGAGATACAACTATTCGTACTTGATGGACGTCCGTGCTGGCATCTGAAAAATTGAAGGCGCGATGACGCGAAGCGTGAGCTCTCAATGCTCTGCTATATGCTTTCAGTGAGGTGTCGCTCAGATTCGGGAGAAAACTTATAAAAGAGGCCCGAACACATCTCTCGTACCTCCGACTGTGTTACTCACGTGGTGCTTGAAGCACTTTTACGAATAAGACAAACGGAAACAAACACAATACAGAAATAAAGCGAGGGAAAGGATGCGCGTTCAAGACGGCGCAGACATACAACTATTCGTACTTGATGGACGTCCGTGCTGGCATCTGAAAAATTGAAGGCGCGATGACGCGAAGCGTGAGCTCTCAATGCTCTGCTAAATGCTGCCAATGAGGTGCCAAAAAACCCTAGTGTTGATACGGTTTTTTTCCTCAATATGCAGTCTATCAGCCGGCCTATTTTGTTCATATAACCATTTGCTCAATTCTTAGAGTCTATCTTCGGTTCATGCCGCCGAGCTTTTTCTATAAAGTTCAGTTTTTTTGCAGGAGATTCTGGTTGACTCAACAATAACTCCTGTTGCGGTATATTCAATAAGAACGTTTTTTTAATGTTGAGCATAAGATTTTTAAAATCAAACTCATATTTGTCAGCGGTCTACATTTTGAAAGATCTGTGTGTGTCAAAAAGGGATCGAAACATATTTGCACAGCTCAACGCTAAATTGCTATAATCCCACCTCGGCAACTGAATACTACACCCCCCTCTATAATATTCGCCGATCGCAGGTTATAATTGGCGCAGATTTACCTAATCATCGTCCGGGTAAGCCGGTGACCTGTTTTGACGGCCAGGTGTCACGAGAGATTCGGATATCAAACACGAAGTATGAGCTAAACACCCATTTACATGGCAAATCTTTGTGTTATGATGAGGGTCAGAGTAGCTGAGGAATTGGGCAATCTGGTCTGTTCCGATGCACGGCAGCCCTTTCAAAAAACCATGTAAAGCAGGCATCAACAATGCGATGCATATCGCAAGGAAAGACTTCTGATACAGGGTGCCCAAGAAGCTGGGTAATCGTGCGTATAGAAAAAGCATCAGTATGTGACCGCTCACGGAGGAAGGGTCATTTTTCGAAGAGACATTGCTTGCCGAGGAGCAACTTTTATCAAGTTGCATGGGTAAAATAACTGGAGTTTGAATTTCAGATGGATTACGCTCGCTAGTATCCCAGGAATGAGTTGTCGGCGATTTTGTTCGATTTGTGTCGATGGTGAAAAAATTTGAACAATTTTGAAGTACAATCGGTGCGGAATGAAACGTGATTATCCTCGAAAGTGAATTTTAAGGAAGAACATAAATCACGATTATCAAGGGGTAACTTCGCGTTCGTAACTAATTTTGCAGCAATTTCATGTAAAAAGTCGCCTTTCTGCCCTTTTTGGCCCTAAAAGCTCCATGACCTCAAAATTACCGACATGCAGTGGCGTGGCGTGAATTGCGATGTATCGATTATTATGCAATTTAAACCTATGGAAAAGGATCGATAAACAGGGTGTTCGCAGCGAACACCTGAATAATCGATTCTTTACCATAAGTTTAAATGACATAACAATCGATACATCGCAATTCACGCCACGCCGGTGCCGGCATGTCCGTACTCTCCCTATATAGGTACTCCAATTCTTCCGTGCTAAGGAAAAACGCCGTATGAACCTTCAAGCGTTGCAAAATTTCCTTTGAAAAAACACGAATTTCCTGGTAAACTCATGAATATTTTCCCTCCAATTTTTTCAAATAATTCTGTTTGCAATTTCACCCAAAGTCCCTGAAAATTTCAAGGAAAAATATCCATAATTTTCCTGGAAAATACACGTTATATCGAAAGGAATTTGGCAACTCTCGAATGTTCATACGGCGTTTTTCCTTAGCACGGCAGAATTTGACCCACCATTAGTGCAGCAAAGCCTCCTGATTTTTCTGCTTAAAAGTTCAGAGAGGTCGTGAAAAAGCTTCTAACTAACTTTCGTCTTATCAAATTTTCATGTGCACATATTGAATTAGTCAGTCTTGAAGAAAATTTTCCAGAGCCCCTCGCGATTTGTTTTCGTCTTACCCGTGCAGAGCACCCAGTGGGCCCGAAGACGAAGGGACCGCGGCTGCTCGCTGANNNGGGGGGGGGGGGGGGGGGGGGCGAAGGCCGGCTCTAATGAGATCTCGAGTTGAATAGGTGGCGAATAATAGGTTGGAAACATTTTGATAAACATCGCTGACCGAGCAAGCGAGCGGGGCCGGGGTCGGGGGACCCTGGCAGGGTGCCGTCGGTGTCCCATTCATTCGCCGAGCCGGGATCCCCGAGATACCCATCGGGATCGGGATGTGAACAAGCCTAATCCCTAGGAAACATCCCCCCGCCCTCCCCTGCGGTCGTTCATCATATGCCACCGGTGCCGAGTGGTCTGTCATGTCGCGTCGGCCAAAGGCCCTAACAAGGGATTTCTCAAGGATTCTATGCTCTTCTGTTGCCGAAAAGAGCAGGAACGCCCGAATTGGAACAGATTCTTGTCCAAATCACGTAAGCGCCAAATTTGCAAATGCGAGAAAAACAAGAAAAACAGTTTTATTCGCTTCGTTGACAATCTTCGAATGGAGAATTTGCATGCAAATTTTATTGCTTCATCTGAAAGTGCCTAATGAGCTGAGTTCGCAGTATTTTTCATTATTTTTTTCTGATATGGGAAATTAGAAAAAAATTGATTCAAAAGTGAAAAAATGTGCCGCCTTGTAACGTAATCTGGCGGCATTTTCTGTTTAAACACATATATTTTAGCGAAATCGGTTATTTTGTCATATCTTCTCTAATAATCGCTCAATTTATGAATCAAGGGTATCTTCGTGTTCAGTTCACTCAGTAGACTTCAATTAAATACGAAATTCATCAAATTCCAGACCCTTGCAAAATCTCTATGTTCTTTTAGAAGGCTTTTTTGAAATCGACATGATCAATTATATCAGAGAAAACGAAGAAAAAACAACCCCTCCGCCAAAAAAACTAGAGATTGGTGTTTACGTGATTTGGAAAATGATCGGTTCATTTTTAAATCAAGTTTCTTTCCGAATTCGATCGATCTAATTTAAAGGAACTAACCGATTCATCTAAAAAAGCGATTTTAGTATCATTTGTTTTAAACGAGGACGATTTTACTAATGTCTGAAATTTTCTGAATTTCATGTTTAAGCAAAACTACTGAATGAACTGAGCACGAGAATATTTGCAGCTTCTAAATTGACTCTAAACTATTTTATAATTTTGATTCTAAGTCATATCTCTGAGGGAAACACTGATCTAAATGTTTACAATCGAATGACATATCATCATTGTTAGGTCAGAAAATCAGCATCAATCCCACAAACATCGTAAAACCAATCATCGAGGCACAAAAAAACCAATTTTCAGGCAGGGAGACTCATCAAACAAAAAGCACGTAAGCTGACTACTTTTTGATAGTTCTCCACGATTCCAAGGACTCGCGTGGCCTATTTGCGGTCAACTGGCCAACAAACAAGCGACAAACGGACCGCTCTCCGAGCCGGCCGAAAGTGGCCTCAAAGGCCTCCTTTCGCCCTCAAAGGTCATCCTGTGAAAATACCTGATGAGTTTTGACAGGGCCGGCTACACCTGTGCCGCTATTGTCTGCATGTTTGCGCGCTCCACGAGAACAACGCCAGAATCCCTCTGGATCTGGAGTTCACCGCCCCCCAGTTGCCACACCGTCCAATTTTCGCACTATGTTCGAGGTGAAAAATCTGAATTTTTTGAGAAATTTGGCAGCGCTGCTGCATCTTTGGCCCATTCATCGGGCCGCTCCCGGGGGGATAGCGGCCCGTGAAAGCGATATATTTACTAGAATATGGTTCGCTACTTTGCTACTCCTTTTGTGAGGCTTTCGCCGCTGCATTTTATTAATCTCAAAATTATATTATCATGCTTCATTTAGTTGACATCTCCTCGAGCCTATTATCCTCCTAATTCGTCCCTCTCGGCCTTAGTTTGGTGCCTTTGACGAGCGCCGACCCGGTCAGCTTTAACACTGATTTGCCGTTCCTGGCTGTTCGTTCCGCGTGCAATATAGATATCAGCCACTTTGAACTAGTGGCGATAATTGGAAGGTGGTAACCCTGTTTTGCCTCCATTTATATCCTAGTAGTATTATTTCTTATCAAAAGTTTTAATACAACAACTTTTACTGTTTATAAAAATATCGATCGATTTATTAAAATTATTTCTTACCCTCTCGAAGAGTATGGTTTTGGAACGGGCTGTAATGTCAACGTCAAAGAGGGAGTTTACTTCAGTCCTTACTCGTATACACAGTGAGGTAACGAAAAAACTGGATTCATCACAGAAAAAAATTGTCTTTTCGACAGTTTTTTCCTATGCTGACTCATTGCGTTAAGGAAGAACCTCATCGCGCCAAGTAGCGACTTAAGTTGCGACAATAAAGATCGACTTGCCCGTAATGAAAAATTGTTGATTGTTGATTTTTTTTTTCAAAACCAGAAATGCAAATATTCCATATCAAAAAAGAAATTCTCGTCGTCACAAGTTCAGTTTTACCTGGCGCGATAAGGCGTTTCCTTTACGCAGTGAGTTTTCTCCCACAATCAGAAAACTATCAACTAAACTATTCCATTTTTTTCTTTTTAAAAAAATAATTTTTTATAAATGAGGGTAGGAGAAGACTTGTTGCTCCTTCCGATCGTAACCCAAAATGAGAAAAAAAAAAAAATTACCGCCCAGTAAAATTACCAAAATTGTCTCTGTTACTACACCAATAATCGTTAATTTTAATTATTAAAATGGTCTTCTGTAACCGCATCACTTTGTTCCCCATAATTTTACCAACTGTTCTCATCCCTCGATAACAGTAACTTCTACAGCGCTTAGAAAATAAAATCGGGAAACTACCATCCCTGCGTGGAGACGGAGAAATTTCCAAAAATTCCTTGAGCTGTAATTCCTGGGTTTATATTTAAAGGCGTTTTTCTATCGATACACATACCTCAATAATCACGCATTTTCTGATTAACACTAGAGGACACGCGTGAATAACATGCTATGTAAGCTGATTGTGAGTTGAAACAAACGCGTGTCTTTTCGGCAGCCACGACTTTGATTTGATTTATTTCCGGGTGCGACTTTAAATTTCGGTATATAATGAAGCTGTCAAATTCCGCGCGCGGTGATTTTCATCCGAGATTTAACTTCACCACCCACGCCTCGCAGCTCCCGTCATCAAGGCGTCATCCGCAATTCAAAGAAGGGGGACGGATTCTCCCCTGTCCCCCCTCTCCTCTCTCCCCTACCCCCCTCATTCTTCTTACCCGAACAGGCTAATGTCTTATTAACACGCCCGAGTGCGCCCGGTTATAGATTTATTTGAGATAGATTTAAGGGAAATTTATGAGGAATTTTAAGATTTTTAAATTTGTGAAAATTTCAATTCGTCCCTGTCCGGAGGAAAAGGTGCTTTTTCTAGAGGACGGAGGGAAGTTTTTTATGAGAAAACTTGTGGCAAAAATGATTCGAACTTTCGACTTTGAGTTTTTCCACGTGAAGGGTCACATTTAAACATTTCAGAACTGTATTTGGAAAGAACGAAAGAATTAAGTAAAGTTAAAATATCTGATGATGAGTAGGAAGATGCATAGTGATGACATTTACCTTTATGCGCTAAGTCATCGGGAGACCCTCCGGGCCAGCCGGAGGTGGGGGCCAAAGGATGATGATGACTTAGGGATTGATGATGATGAGGTGGGAGCAAAGATCCTGCTTGCTCTGGTCGGGATATCCCCTGTAACATGATACCACGCCACCTGAAAAGAGTTCAACCCAAAGGAAAATAGATTAATCATAAATATTGAGTAAGTAATTGAATTTTCAGCGTAATACATCATAACATGCGCATAAAAACCATCGAAAAAAATATTTTATTTTTTTGTGCAAAAATTGATTTTTTTTCTTTTTTCTTGCAAAAATAAATCAGCGAACTGAGGTCCCTTCTCTAGTAGCCAATCATCATTATAATATAGAATCGAGACAGAAAAATTCCTAGACTGATAGTATGATTTGAATACTTTCACCCTCCAAAATAATAAAGAACGAAAAGGAGAAGAGGAAGAAGGAATGTCACCGTTCAGGCCTGAGAGGGTGAGCACTGAGCACTGATTGAACATCATTGCACAGAATTAATAATTCATCTCCTTCCATAAAATATCTAATTCTGTAGGTTTTAGTCAAATACAAATAAAAGTATTGCATAAATAAAAATGGATTTTTTCATATTTAACTATCATTGTTAAAATAATTACAAAGTTCAAATAAGTTTTATAATTCTTGATTGTCTTTATAAAATCGTCCCTATGAGTTCGAATCACGTTCCTTATTATTAATAATAGTCCTACAATTCTTCTAGTAATTATCAATACACCATAAAGTATAAAACAATGTGATTTTTTGGTGTTTCAGCAGTGGTTTTTGAGTCACCAATAAACACATTTTTGGTCAGTTTAAAGTCAAACAAATGCACCTTTCCGCATTGACTGAAACAGGAAATCTAAGTCACTTCTTGATATGGGTCGGGCGCCTCCCCTCCCCCTCCCTTTCTCTGACCCTTACCCTCCATCCGCGAATTTAATAATTCGATTACCGTTTGTTGACTCAATCTTTATTCCGAAATGAGTGGCAATTAGTTGCGCCCGCGTGAGAACTGAGGTCCGAATTTGTCAAGGGCCCACCGCATATCGCGTTGGCTGTCTATACCTCGTCAAGCCCTCTTTGTTTCGTCTAGAGGTATCGGCTGTCGAAGGCTGTGTGTTCAACGTGTCATCGGTTGAATAGGTCAGTAAACCTTTATTAAATCTTGACTTGCAGAAGCACTCGCCTTTAAAAGGGACGTTTCCGAATTCGCTAGGATCGCTCGACTCGAAGAGGGGAGCAATGCAGAGACATTTTAGAAGCGACAAGTTAAATTCTACTTCTTTTGAAAAAGTATGAGGGTTTGTTAAGTTCTAGCTAAATTTTTGAGAGCTTGCATCGGTTATTTGTATCGGCTCTTGCAAAAACCGCGAGGGTCAAATTTTCTTTGGTTCAAGAAACTTTTCAACATTAGATGCGGTCATAAAAGTTGTTGAATTTTTAGGTTTGATTCGAGAAAAGGGCACCAAAACGAGTCTTTAACTCTTGTCTTAAACTCTCTCTATAAGTAATTCTAAGAAAACTTAAACCTGGAAAAACGAAGTGTGGCCATAGTTTGGAGGCCTCCTAAAGGCTAGTTGTTAAAAATTCAAAAATAATTGATTTTACTCGCATCAACTAAGTTGCTGTGAGAAGAGAACTTTTGTTTTCACGGTTAAAAAATGTACCTCGTCGCAATGAATTGCTTATTCTTTGATGTGACGAGTTTTTCCCATAGTGGATCGAAAACCACTATACAGGAATATTATTATTTTTAACCACCTGAGAAAGAATCCGATTTTTCTTCGAGCGAGGATAAAAATCAAAATTCCAATTAAAGTTGGACATGTTTATGCTAAAAAGAACTATGTTCCACGCAAACCCTCTGCACATAGCTCCTTTTAGCATAAATACGTTCAGTTATTCAACCAAATGCAAAAATGAACAACTCCGGTGGGAAATATGACAACATCGGCGGATCTGCATCCTCTCCTCGAGCGAAAGCCCAAAGTTCCGCCAACAAAACGGGAGGAGTGAAAGTGGAAAAGCGCGGGACNGGGGGGGGGGGTGAGAGACGGAGATGCGGAGGCTGTGAAAAATAGCCCCGGCGAAGGAGAGAAAGCTAAGGAGACATTTCCACGGAGAGCGACGTCAAAACGGCGAGAGTTATACCGAAAAAAAGTGAAACGAGAGAGGATATTAAGGGCGAGAGGGGGCGGCAAAGTAATTTGACTGGGGTGGAGGAAATGAGAGGAGGGCTGCCGGGGAGAGCTCAGAAATCTTGAGCGAAAATGATGGGGGGCGGGAGGGATACGGCTGGCATTGTGAGTGGTATCTGTGAACGAAGAAGACATGAACGATGTCGCAAATCTCCGCACCAATATTTATCCGTAGCATGCTATGCCCGCGCTGAGTTCCTTCACTTTGGATGTGTCGGACGCAATCGAGGTCTTCTTCAGCTATTTGAGACGAATTTGTAGTTGTTTCTTAAACGGCTCGTTTCCTTAAAAGGCCCCTTAAATTGCAATTTAGGTAGATTTAAGATCATTGATATACAGCACACTGGAAAAAAAAAGTCGCTTGGATCCAGGATCCACACTCTTAATTCTAGGTGGCGGTAGCCACCCCTGCCCAATCCTAAAAAAAGTCCCCTTAAAAGTTGACGACAAAAAATAAAAAATAAAAAAAGTTGAAAGTAACTAACATTGACAAGAAAAAATACTCTTGATTCAATCGGATTTTTCCTTGAAGCGAAGAGCGAGGCCTCTTCATGTAAACGGATTTCCTTTTGATTCAAGCAAAAATCCGATTGAATCGAGAGTATTTTTTTCTGTCAATGTTTTTAAGAGTCTGGACTCTAGATCCAAACGGCTTTCTTTTCCCGTGCATCATAAAAAGGAAAATTTTAACGTATCTCTAGTAAAATTCAACTCAATGGTTCCAGTAGTAGATCATTGCAAGGAATTCCAAAAATTTGCCCTTACTGTTATATGTTGGCTTTCTGTAAATACAAGATACATTTTTTCGTGAGTAGGGTAGATTGAGAAAATATTTGTGTTCTTGTGTTGCTTTTGGTTTATGTAGGAGGTGAAACACAAACAAACCTAAGTTTTGAGTTAATATTGACGTGGTTTGGGAAGAATTTCGCATAGAGAACAAAGCTGAAACCGGAGAAACCCAGAATCAGCCGAAGAATTGGGTTCCTTTGTGTTGAATTTCCCTTAAGTTTTAAGTCTGCAGAAAAAAAAAACAGCCAATGAGCATTTCCAACATTTTTATTTCTTCTATAGCACCATGGATGAAGCAAGGAACTATGTACCATACCGGCAAAGAAGCGGTTTTATGTAAATTGGACCGTTAAGCAGAAAGGAACTAAGCCACATCAGGCTATTGCTAAATTTAATTGAGCAATTTATTTTTTTACATGAAAACGGTTGTGCGGATTTTCGCGCAAATCTCAGTGAATTTTCTGCATGGTAAGAAGCAAATTCCTAAAAATTTGCAAAGGGATCCTTACAAACGTTCTCTTGTAAGCATTAAATTGCCCGATTAAAGGCAATTTAGCTGATGTGGCTTGGTTCCTTTCTGCTAAACGCGGTCCAATTTTGTAAATTTCCAAGAGGGGGGGGGGAGGGGGGGGGGAGATGATAAAATTTCAAACTCCAGGAGACCAGGCCTACCCCAGCCCCTTAAAGTCACCATCTCATCCTCCTCAAAAAGAAAACACGCTATATCTCGAGCGCGTAATTTCGTGCGTGGAATCCCCGGGATGCAGGCGTAAAATTACCCCCATCCGCCCAAGGGGCGGACTCGAGTACGGAGAAAGTATGAGCACTCGAAACACACGCCCCCTTCCTGTAATATTGTGTCGAAGATTTCCCTGAATAGACTTGTAACCACTCGAAGCGGGGCACGTGGACCATCCCTCTTGCCTCGGCTGTCGATCAAGTGTGGCCGCACGCGCCTCTGCCAATATTAACGCCGAGCTAAGTATATGATTTGCTTTGCCTCCACGACATGACGAGCACTTGTACTACTTGTAGCGAGCTAAGTGGCAATAGAAGGGGATAATCTCGGGATGTAAGCCGCAGTGACAAAAATCACCCCCGTGTCCGACCCGGCTGTTGAAACGCCCCCACGCGCCAAGAGGCTCCGCACTTTCAGGGTTTCTCATTTTTCGCGACGGTTCATCATACTGCCGTGCTAAGCAAGAACGCCGTATGAACATTCGAGAGTGGTCAAATCTCCTTCGATAAAACACTAATTTCTGTGGAAATTTATGAATATTTTTCCTTGAAATTTTCATGAGCATTAGGTGAAATTGAGAAGATAATTAGCTAAAAAATTTGATAAAAAATATTCGTAAGTTCACCAGGAAATTCGTGTTTTATCGAGTGAAATTTGGCAACGCCTGAAGGTTCATACGACGTTCTTCCTTAGCACGGCAGCGTAGCAAAATGGACCGCGTCAAGCAGAAAGGAACCTAGTCACATCAGCCATTGCCAAAATTAACTAGTCAATTTAATTTTTTTATGAGAGGGCGTCGCGGGTTATTTTAACAATTTTAAGGAATTTGCTTCGTATTATGTAGGAAATTTACTGAAATTTGCACACAAATCCGCAAAACCTGTAAAAATAAAATCGCCCGTTAAAGGCAATAGCTGATGTGGCTTGGTTCCTTTCTGCTTATCGTGCTCCAAATGTCTGCTGCGAGACACAGTGCAGAATTGTTAAATTTACCTTTACAATAATTCCGAACATTGTGAAATATGTGAATTTCATGCTAATAATTGCAGGTAATCAGCTAAATCATGAAACCAAGCTGATCAACCGCATCTCACGTCGCCTACTTTTCTCTCATGTTTTATTCATTTGTTAATTTATTTTTTAACAGGGAACTGAATTATTTAACGCCTTTCAATTAAGAATCAGTACTTTGATATTTTGAACCCTTGAAAGTTCATTAGTCGCTATCAATATTCGTTTTACTATTCTAATGGGCCGATATTAATGATTTTTGTGGCTATCGATAAAGTGATAGTTCCTAGGAGAGCCCGCACTATTTAGACTTCGGAAAGATGACCCCGGTTCTTTCATATAACGCGATTAAGTTGTAAATTCTCCCATTTAAACAATTTGAATGTTCTGTTCCTGTAACAATCCCTTCTACACATTTACCAGACCGATTTTCGTGATGTTTGCCGCTATGGACAGTTCATGGTCCTGTTATAGCTAGATGTGCCTCCTCTATACGGAATAACTATATGCTATGGTTACATGCTCAAATTTCCATCAATTTCCGATCAAATGGTGACTGGTGCGCACCATCTACCATCAAATTTCTGCGGCCTGCAAAAATTTGATGGTAGATGATGGAGCTGTGGGGCTCATCCTTCATCTGATTTCCAGACAACCGTGCTTATTTCATGCTTATTCCAATCAACACGCTGTTTTAATTAATTTTACTCATCAATCTATATAACTCTCGACCGCCATCTTGGTCATCTTTTTGATAGGAATTTGACGGAAATTTGAGCGTGTAACCAGGCCATTTGCTTGAATTATTTAGATTGCGCGAAGCGCCCTCAGGGGGTTGGGCAGCGTGGCCGCCAGGGGGCATGCTTTTCGCAAGCATAAAAAGACGCGAGTTTTCCAACCCCTCACATTTTCTCAGGGCCTCGTCATTAAACAGCGGAAAAACCGGCAGAGGTCTTTCAACGTGATGCTCTCTGCTCACTCATTTAACTCAAGTGTCACATATGCCTCGATCAATCCCCAGCCACTTGAGAAATATACCTCAATGAAGAGAAAACGACCGTGACAACCGTTCCACTGCTAATTTGTGTGCTTTCATTGAAATATCGCCTAGCTGCTAATATTTACATCCCCTCACAGGAGATTTTAATTAGTTTTAGTGATAAAATTGTCACTAATTATCTTGATACTCTATAGCCAGTCATCGCTAAGCTTCCCAGTCCTTTTTTTAGTAGGTTCTAATACAGATTGTGCAATTTAATGAAGTTTTACATTTTTCTCGCTGGCTGTAAAGCATGCAAACGCGTGCTAGACAACGAGTGCGTTTACCAGACAAATGGGATAGTTTGCATTACCGATGCGTGATTTCAAGCTTATCGGTTATAACTTTAGGGTTTTGACGAAAAACCAATTTTTTCTCCCGATGACGCGTATCCTGGCCACTGAGAGATGGGAAATTGACAACCCTATGAAAATAATATTTCAAGCTACTCCTGAAAATGATTTTTTAAAATGACATAAACTTTAAAAAAAGTAAATAAAAATACTTTTAGAAACTATTATTCTTAAAAGAATCGTGACAGCACAGTATTTCATTTCAAATTTACTCTATAAATAGTTCATTAACAAATTCAAAAAAGTATTTTAAAATGTAAAGGACATATTTTAAAAACATTGCTTCATTTTACCTTTTGAAATTATCTTCTGAATATTCGAATGTAAGAACCAAATCATTTCAAAAAGATTTTGAAGATTTGCACACATCCATATTAAACGAACAAAATATTTTTTAACAAATAATTTTAAAATAGTAAACCACAACTTTCAAAGAACTTCTAAACAATATGTGTTTCAAGGAGGTGCATATCCACTTTACTCCTATACAAGATTTATTTATTTCGGTAACGTGCATGACCCCACACAAACCAAAAATTATTTCTAAAGGATATTGACAGATCGCTAATTTTCACACCGAAGGGCGCACAAAATATTTTCAAATTTTTTTTTTTTTTTTTTTTTTTTTTTTAATGATACAACTTAAATACGGAATCATTACTTAAGGTATTTCTAATCCGTGCTCTAAATTGAACTTCACTTTACCGAGGTTCATTTTTTCTTCGATTACGTGCATGCCCCCACACAATCCAAGAATCATTTCTGAAAGATCTCGACAGACCGCCAATTTTCACACCGAAGGACGCACAAAATATTTTCAAAATACTTTTTTAAAAATGATACAACTTAAATACAGAATCATTACTTTTAAGGTATTTCTAAGCCGTGCTCCAAATTGAACTTCACTTTACCGCGGTTAATTTTTTCTCCGATATCGTGCATGTCCCCACACAAGCCGCAAAACTGTTTTCACGAGTCGCGTTGTGTCCCACGAGTATAATAGAATCTAGGAGCCCCATGCGGCTCGTGATGTTAGGTGGTTGATCGGTCCTGCTGGGATTCGAACACCGAGCACCGCGTAAGTGCCTCCAATCTCTGCGCGCTTTGTTTTGGTCACTACATCGCGGTGCAGTCGACGCTTTGTCTCGCATCGCAGTGATCTCGGTTTCCTCCCAACTTCCCTGTCGCGCTTCGACTAAATTGACGGTGAAATCGGCGTGTATTTAGTGTTATTAGGCCCACTTTGACAGTGCGTCGCACTTCTGACGAAAGGGCGTATGAAGGGCGTTTCACATGAACTCCGAGAAGTATTGAGTTATATGGAGAACAGGGCTCACACGAAAACTGAATTACACCCTTACGACAGAGGAGAGACGAATAGGGCGGGCTATACACTGAAAAAAAAAGTTTGGTTGCGGGGACTGAACTTATATTCTACATTGAACTTTTTAGGATCATATAATCGATGATTTCGGCCGTAGGGATCAAATTTCGGTAAGCTGAACCGAACTTTAGGTTCTAGGACCCAAAACTTTGATTACACAAAACGAAAGTTTGGTGATCCATGCGAATCAAACTTCTTCTCTCCGTGTGGACATTGCATGAACCAAAGCGCTCCCTCGCTTGTTTTCATCAAAATTTTACGTTAAAAAAATGTGTGTCGTTCGCTTCGAAAAGTGGCCAACTCGGTAAAAAGTAGGTAGATTTTGTTTAATTCCAGAAGAAAGTTATAAAGTTAGGTTCGCGCATATCCTTTAAAATGTCATTTTTTAATTTTATTTTATTTATTTATTTTTTTCTTTTTGAAAAAGAGTTGAAAACACAGGCAAGAATTTTGCTTGTTCGGAAGGTGCCCAACTTTAACGTTTGAAAACATTTCGATGAAATTATGAAAAGGGGAAGAATAGAAAAAAAAAGATGAATGGAGTTGGTTTTGGGGCTTTTTGTGAACACTAAATAACACGCGCAAAAAATGATTTCCATTCATTAAGAGTTTTGGCTAAATGTAGTTTTTTCCGTTAACTAGATAGATATTATTTTTTTTTGCATATCCAAAAACAAGCTATTTAATTAAGATAATCGTCCTAAAATCAAAGTCTAAAAACGATTAAGTATTAACTACTCACTTTATTTAACGGGCGACAACACAAAAAAAGGAATGTATGTGCAATTTTACATTTAGTCAGTTCTAAAAGCATATGTTAATATATTGCTTTGGAGTGAATATACTCGAGTTAATAAGCTCCTCATAGCGAGAAACACTTTCTTTGATTGGGATACATAGAAACAACCAGAACACATAAGTCCACACTATTATCAACACGTGCGAAAAAACGTATAACAGGGTCATTTAATAAAACCGTTATATCTTGTGGCCCATTAAAATAATTTCTTGCCATGAATGAAAAACCTAGGTAAACCTACTTGAGGGAGAAGTAAACTATTAAAATACTGGTTTAAAACCTGAAAGCATCAAATTAAAATATTTTGAAAATGTTGTGCGCGTCCTTCGACATTTGCAAGCTATCAAACTATATGTATATATTTAAAAATAAAATATTTGTATTAGTATTATTCTTGAAATAGTCATGCTAAAAAAATAATTTTAAAAAATAAAAATTTTATAATATTTTTACAAAATGATGTTACAAAACACTTACAATGGACATACTCCTGATACTATTCCGAAGTAAAATGTTTGCTCCACAGCAACTGAACCTGCCTCTTTGGTCATATTCACAAATATTATTTAATTTGATTTTCATGTAATTTTCTCGTGTTGAAAATTATTCCGATTCTACAGTACTTTTCTACGTATAATTTAAGTGTTCACAGTGACTTACTAGTAGCAACAACAGTACATATCTCGCAAAACCGGTGATCGCATACCTAACCGCAATAGCACTGTCTGTTGTCGTGCCCCGCGCTTTCAGACGCGCAATCAGATCCACTTATCAGACGACGCGTCTCCTCTCCGTGCCATGCTGCCGTGCTAAGGAAAAACGCCGTATGAACTTTCAGGCGTTGCCAAATTTCCTTTTACGAAACACGAATTTCCTGGAAAACTCATGAATATTTTTCCTCCAGTTTTTCAGATAATTTTGTTTGCAATGTCACCTAAAGCTCTTGAAATTTTCAAAGCAAAATTTTCATAATTTTCCTACAAAATAAACATTACATCGAAGGAAATTTGGCAACTCTCAAATGCACATACGGCGTTCTTCCTTAGCACGGCAGCGTATATGTGGGCCGGGAGTTCAGTTGTTATGCAGTTGTATTATGTAGCTCTTGTAATAAACAGTATAAAGTTCTACCGGCTTTACAGATCCTTATTTTTCTCGTCAGCCTCAAGCATAACACTGTGGTGATACAGCTAACTGAACCGTACTTACAATTATTTTTACCTCTGGTCATGAGCATATCGACGGGTTTCGTCCGCAACCGCATATTCCAATTTGAGACATTGCAGATCATCTGTCAAACTGCATTTCTTGAATGAAAACTCTATACTCAATGGCAATTCTTAAGAACTTCCATAATCTACTTCCTTGAGCGAAGGAAATTCTGCGAAAACTTCAAGGAATAGTGTCGATTTGTTCTCTTTTAAAAAAATAAAATGGGAGCAGAGATTTTCAAACAGCGAAAACGAGATATACGTGGTTGCGGACTTAAACACTGCCGACATGTAGTTATACAGGGTCTGCATACGACCTGCGTTTGCAAACACATATCATAAATTATAATAGCGAAATTTTCGCAATAGGCGCCATAAATCTTAAGTCATTTTTTGTAAACGGATCTAAAAGAATCTTTTTCTATCACCTCTTCACGAACGAAGAAAAACTTTCCGATAAGCAACATTCTATATAATTTTCTATGTAATGTTACTTATCGGGAAGTTTTTCTTGTTTTTTTCTTTCGGGGGCATACATTGACGTCAATCAGAGAAATCGTCATACTAGTTTATTTTTGTGCCACGGAGGATATTTATGTCAAAGAAAGTGATTAAATATTTAAGTAATATTTATATTGTAGAAAGAGGAATCCTTCACCGGATTGAAAGTTGTCAATACTGTTTTAACACACTATAAATTGAAGTCTATATAGCGCCGAAAAAATTCAACTGGCACGATATTAATGCAAAAAGCGGAAGCCCTTTTTTCTACAGAACGACTTACACTTTGGAGCGGGATCTATTCTTTTTACGGACCAGCACTCTATTGTCCTGCAAAATTTACTTTACTTTTTTATCACTCAGATTTTTTTTGAGTTTTATGGGTTCTGATAAGCAATATACACCGGATTTCACCCCAAAACTTTTAACAGTAATAGTCTTGTCGAATCCTGTCCGGTCGTCACAGCTGCGAAAAGTTCATTGCAACAATATTAATGAAACTTTTGTTGTCACGCCGAAAAAAAGTGAAGTTGATTTAACATTCTGGATTTGAAAAAAAGTGTGCGAGAACTTACAAAATGCTGAATAATTGACCCCTACATCAGTTGCTTTAGCAATGTCAAGATGTAAAACTAACTGCTGTAACTGTTAATTCAGCATTTTGTCAGTTCTTGCACACTTTTTTTTTTTGCAAATTAAACACAATTAACTTCACTATTTTTCGGTGCACGCCTAAAATTTTACTTTGCGTCCTGAATGGACGCTACGAATGTTGTCCTCGGCACAACAAAAAATCAGACAAAGAAACAATGATTTCTTTAGTACTAAATCCAATTTTTCCGTGTTCACAAGCGGCAAATTTTTCGATTAAAAAGAGTCTGGGCCTCAAGACGTACCTGTTCTTCGAAATCCAGAGTTCCCAACGGCCTAGTACGCCGAAATGTCACACAGATGATAACAAACGGAACAACTTTTTGGCAATTTTGCCGATCAAAAAACCGGCTCAAAAAAGAAACTATCGGAACTTGGAATTTAATCCGGGTACGAATCAACACAATAAAAAGCTTTACAAGAAGGATCAGTCGAGTTTGTCTCTGACTTTGCGTCGCACTATCCGGCGCCACTTCATATTCCACAACACGCGCGACACGTCACGGCGATCATCACTTTCGGCGCGAAATCGCCGGGTTTCGAACTCGGACCGGGCACCACAACACGAGGACGAGGACCGGCGGGTTTGGGTTGTCGGGTGATCTGCGTGTCTCGCGGAGCCGGGATGCTGCGGGTCGCGGAGCGCGGGTCCAGGAGGCGGAGCCGGGCGACGGCGGCGGCCAATGGGAGGCCGGAGCGAGGCGGCGGCCGGCCAATGGGGGCGCCGCGAGGGGATCGATTTCCGCGCTGCTCATTCGTCTGGAAGCGCGATGGGCGGGCGGGGAGCGGGGCCGTGCGGGAAGGGAACAGCTGGTCCGAGACCGGTGTGGCCTCCGCGAGTCCAGTTTCTTCGCCTCGCAGCCCCGTCGGGTTCTGCCGGAGCTCCGACGTCGAGTCGCCGCTAGGGCCACGTGCTCATGGATGGAAAATAAAGCACTGTCATTGAAAAATTCCATAAAGAAAAAAAAGGTTTGTTTACATGGTAATGTACAATATGGCGTCAATATTCCGGCTAAAGATAAAATTCTAAGTATGGAAAACGGACACTGGAAAAAAAAAAACACATTGGATCTAGAGTCCAGACTCTCAAAAACATCGACAAGAAAAAGTACTCTTGATTCAATCGGATTTAAGCTTAAATCAAGAACCAAGCATCTTAATTTAAGCGGATTTCCTTTTAATTTAAGCTTAAATCTGATTGAATCAAGAGTATTTTTTCTTGTCAATGTTTTCAAGAGTCTGGAGTTTTAGACCATAAGAAAAAAAACGGGAAGGGGTGAGGGAGGGAGAGGTGCGGGAGGGGGGATAATTTTGGAATTTTATCAACATGGGGGGGGGGCTGGAAAAAATTTTGCGGGGGGGCCCAGCGGAAGTCCGTTATGCCACTGGTCTGGACTCTAGATCCAATGTGTTTTTTTTCCAGTGGACCCTGATGTTTGTAATTTTCAGCGTATAGGTCTGGATACACGATCAAATTTCGAACCAATTATGATCAAAGAAGACCAGCTGATGACTGGTGGTCACCATGCAAAAGTCCTCTTTGATCAAAATTGGACGGGCCGTCAAATTTTGATCAGAATAGCGTGCCACCATTCATCGTTTCTTGCCGCACGAAACATTTCTGCCAAGTTTGCATTTTAAATTTAAGCAAATTAATATTTTGAGACTGATGATTCCCGACACTTTGATGGTAATTGGTTCGGGAATTTGATCGTGCATCGAGACCTTAAGGCATCGCGATATCGATGGTGAAATTGCAAAAATGCATACCTCAGTTGCAATGTTTCGAAATCTCCGCTCCTGTTTTATTTTTAAAAAGGAGGCCGAACTATTATCATGGCAAGCTTGAAGTTTTAACAGTATACCTATACTTCAAAAAGAAAGGAAATATCACCAGCATTTTCAAAAAATGACGTTCAGAAGTTTTCCATGTAGAAAGAAAAGTATGGCGGGAAGTTTGCAATGCTGTAAACCGAGATACGCATTTTCGCAAAACCATCTATATATAATTGTAACTAATTTTTGAAGTACGATTTTTTTCTACTATTGCAATTATGAAACGGAACGTTGTCCGTTCCTTTTTGATTAAAAATGTTAATGTCATATTGTCATAGGTAAAAAGTTAATCCCAGACTTTTTTCAAATACCTCGCAGATATCAAATAGACATAGAGACCGGTTAGTAAGAACTTAGCACCCATCAGCCAAAGAAGTGACTTCGGCCCATCAGTTCAATGAACCTATGCTGCCGTGCTAAGTAAAAACGTCGGATGAACACCCGAGTTGCCAAATTTCCTTCGAGAAAATGTTCATTTTTGAGAAAAGTAATGGATATATTTCCTTAAAATTTTCAGATGTTTTAGTTTAAATTGTGAACAAAATTGCCTGACAAATTGGGGGGGAAATATACAGACTTTTCCCAGCAAATTAGTTTTTTATTGAAGGAAACATGGCAACGTCTGAAGACTCTTACGGCATCCTTCCTTAGCACGGAAGTATGAGCTTTCAAGCTTCAGATTATTGCCGTAAAGTTATCATAACATACTAAAAAGTTCATTAAAGTGATCTGCCTGGGTTTTCATTCAAATTTTTGCTAGAGACAAGAAACAAGTAAGAAACAAGCTGAATGAATGGATGCATCGACAAATTTTCTGATACAAAATCATGAAAACAGTGCGAAAATTGCGAAACGTCCGCTTGTTCTGTCTGCTCTTTCTCATTGTGTTCCAATACGTCTCTTTTCCACTCACCCGCGACGGTGATGCATGACACTCCTTCAAGCTTCTGATTGGTGCTTTACATCATGCGTTTGCTCATGATATTTACTGCATCGAAGACTCAAGTGTTTGGTTTCAAATGGACGTATTTCTGCCGAACGGAACTATGTGCATTAAGACATGAGCCCTGATACCCCTAAGAATGTATGCATAATAGGACTCACGTTATAATGCACATAGTTCCGTTAGGTAGAAATACGTCCAAATAAGACGCAGCAAATAAATTTTCGTGTTGACAAAATTTGAATGATTTGAGCTTCGCATTTTTCGAATGGTCTCATTTACTTTGCACATTCAGTTTATAGGCGTAATCTTACTCTCTTATAAAATAATGTATGGTTGTACCGTTGACCACCATATTGGCTGAATTTCCGCTTAATTAAATGTTAATTTATCGTCTACTTGATTGAATAAATACTCTTTCAGTACTCTCACAAGTATTCATTTTCAAAACCTGTGGCTCTAAAAAACGCCCCTTCGAGTTTTTTCTTCGGAAGGAAAGGTGACTTTGTAGACTTTGTGTCCTCAAAAATAAAATAACGGAAAGCTCAACGACTTACACACACTTTTAAATATTATGCAACATCAATCGCTATAGTCCCCGTCCCGTGCGTTTTGAGAAATCCAACCGAATTCAAAAAACGGCGATTAACAGGTCCTTCCACTCAGAACGTTGTAGGCACCATGCTCTCCTAACGGAGATCTTTTATTTATTGTCCTTCGACAAATCAAAAAACACGAAGAAGAAGAAATGTGTATGTTTGACAATTTAGAAATTATTTATCTGCTGCAGTCGTGAAAAACCGAGAGGGGCTCAGTCATTTGCGGCGAGCGGGGTTGCCACGTTGAGCCGGAGTTCACGGATTCCCCCGGGGTGAAAACGGAATTTCTCGTTCCGAGCGACAAATCGGCACGCTAGTGGACTCTGGTCTTTGAAAGGCACGCAAAAGGGGAACTTGGAGCACATAGAATTCGAAACTTTAATTCCTCTCTTCGCGACTAGATCAGTTTTGTTCGTTCCCCCAACAGCCCGAATGCCCTCCTCCCTCCCCGCGCCATTGTGGAAGGTTGACTTTCGAGATTTTTTTAGGGACCGCTACATTAGGGTTGCCCCTCGCCTTTAAGCGGCGTATTGACATTGTTCTGCTAATGAAAGGAATGCTCGAAATGCAGGCCTCGTTGTCTCATGTGTTAATACACAAGGCTCCATTCACCGGTTGCTTTGTTGGCCGGTAAGGAAGGAAATGTAAATGCAGTTAAACGTTTCCACTCCGAGTAAAGTGATTTTCATTATCCCTATCATCGGGAGCTAAGGGGCTTGGATTCGTAGTTTGTCCGATATTTTGGTTCAATTAATGTAAGCTGATGCTTTTCTATAGTCGCGAGTTTTTGCGAAAATCGATGCGAATAATTTTTCTAGAAAAAAACCACATTTTTTTAAAATTTCTTCAAGACGAAAAAACAAAAGAAAGTATCTTGAGATAGGAGGAAGAGAATACTTTGAGAGTCAAGTCGTTGCCCCACCCCAAAAAATATCAATATAACGGAAAAAATTAAACTTCTAATTTAACAGTTTGGTCGTTCAAAAGTGTCCGACATGTTTCAATGAAGATTTTACAATAAAAAAAAATGCTGGCTCTATACTATTGTATAATGTACACACGGAAAAAAAAGTGGTCCGCTACGTGAGCGGACCTGCTCGGTGAATTTGAGGTACGAGCTTGAGGAACGACTGTCTGATAAAGACCCAGGTGACTCCTGGTTGTCAACCCCGTACTCAGGTCGCCTGTGGAACCCGACTGTTCGGGTCTGAGATGAATACCGTAACTTCAGTAATGACGAGCGGCTGGTCGGCGCCGACGAACGGGGAAAGTCCACCCCGTGGATACCGGACGCATCGACCCCCGTCGGCACAGAAGGATCAGGGTTCAACCCCGCGTTGGTCCGCATTTCCGCATGTCTGTCCGGCCAACTAATTACCGTTGGCGTGGTCTTTGTCCACTTACCACCGCGCGCCATATTGGTGTTTGACTTCCAACCGTTCTGACCGTTTTAACTGCTTTCCAAGTTTCAGTTGGAATATTAATATCTGTGTGAACACTGTGTTATTTTCTGTTTTGTTTTTGTGTACGATGTTGATGTATTTGAAGAAATCTGAGACGATTCTACGAGAGCTGTAGGCAGTTAAGGATTAAGTGTATTGTCAAGGTGAGTGTGTTTATTAGGCCATTTTAGGCCCTCGAATATTCTAGATTTTCAGAATTCGTCACTCATACATTATTACTCACATTTTTATCTTTCTTATTTCATTTCTCACATTTTGCTTCACAGAATCATTCAATTTTTCTTATCTTGGATCTTTATTGTTTTTGCCCCATCACACCTGCAAACAAGTGCACACCTACTTTATACATATATCAAGTACAACGCGAGAATATTTACCATTTGAGTTACGCATAGCTGGACAACAGTGAGGAATTTAATGTAACTAATATTCAATTTTTATTTGCATTCATTCATTTTTAATGGAATCGATGGTTTTATAATGCTTGTATATTTGTTATTTGGTCACTCATTTAGAAATCAATCAATGATAAAATCCGCAATTTGAATTTTTAAGAATACTGGCATTTCATTACACATTCACGACATTAGTAACGCAACTAGTAAGTCCCACTGATTTATTGAAAGGCTGAAATCCAAAGAGAGAAAATACTGACATCGACAAACGCGTGATGCACGTTAACTTCAAAGCAAATGTGTTACATGAAACAATTATTTCCCCCCCATTTTTTGCTTATTTATTTATTTAGTTAATAAGTAACTAAAGGGTGACGAATTTTGAAAATTGGTAGAAAATTCATGACGGTGTTCAATGACTGATAAACACACACATCTTTGAGCTTTTGAACAGCTTTGACGCCTGACAGCTCTTTTAAAAAACTCTCATCTTTCGGAAAAACTATCAAAATCAAACAGAAACTGATACAGGAGCACCAGATCTTGATTGCGGGACTTTTTTGGGTTTCTGACTTACATCATGAACTGCGCATGAACGGGAAGTACGAAATTGCTAAAACGGATGCGAACCTGAAGAACTAATAAACTCTTATTCCTATATAGGAACAAGAGCTTTCTCAACGAATAATAACTGGTCTAATGCGCAGGGAAAACCTGAGGATCCCTGGAGCAGCAGGGCTGAGAAGGGGGGGCGGGGAAAGAAAGAAATTCGGTACTGTGATTACATCAGTCTAGCTCTGTTACAAAATTCGTCTTGGTCTGATCTAACGAACGAATAAGCCCGCATGAACGACCGGGAGTTCCGGTATTCACAGCGGACCTCTCTGGAGTGGTGAATGAGTAGGACGGGCGGCGTAGCGAGACATTCGCAGTTGTCCACTCCGGCATAGTGACCATCAAATTCACAGGTACTATTACAGTCGTCAACCCCGGTAACCCTCTATAGCGCTATATTCACAGGAACTTTCTTGCAACCGGTACGGACTAGTCCGCTCGGGTAGCAGGCCTTTTTTTTCCGTGCATTTGGAACATTTCTGACTTATTTTTTTAAAATTTAGTTGTTAAATCAGCAATACGTAATTTCCGTGTTTGACACTTGGTTATACATATTCGTTCAGAAAGAAAGGGAGACCCATGTATAATATACTTGTTTTCATATTCCTTTTTTCTTGATGCTTTTCAGTTAGAAAAAGTGATGGAATGATCTTTTTTTGTGAAAAATGCATAGTTTTCTCATAATAATTTTTCAAACCTTCTTTTTGTCTTCTCTGTAGGCTCTGTCAAATGACTGAAATTTTTTGGTTGATAATAATAATGTCATCTACCCGAGGATGCCGCTTTTGAAGGTATATCTTCATCAACAGGTGCACCTGTGACAATGGCAATGACTTATTTTTCCTACTTGTTGTTAAATTGTTAATCTGTATCCGCTAAAGTTCTCCGAGCTGCATTTAAATTAAAAAAAAAAAAAAATAAATAAAAAAAATTATAAAGCCTGATGCATGTTTTCAAAACATTAAACGTTAGTGCAGAGCTATCAGACTTACCGTGCCGAATAAATTTGTTGGTTTTATTCAGGATTTTGTCTTTTCTGCTTGACTAACTCTTTATCCTCCTGAAATTTAGTCTACCTTCCAGAAAAGGTAAGAGTAAATTTCAGTTTTAATAGTCAATACTTAGACATGCTTTTCACCTTAAATAAAGAATTAATCTATGAATAAAACTGCATTTGCAGGTGTCGTGATTTTATCACGATTCATCATTAAATTCCTTCCGTAGAGAGAAAAGGGCACATTCAAGGAATAGAAATGAATGCAAAAACAAGGACGACATCTACAACGCCCAACCATTGCATACAACTATTCGCGCTTTGTGGATGCCCGTGTTGCATATGCAAAAACTTGAAGGCGTTCGCAGTGCCGCATGGTTCGCGCTCCGGACCTCTGGAGCATCATGCTATTCAAAACATTCTACCAAATAAAAAGAACGTAATTTGCTGGAACACACCCTCGAAATATACTCTAATAAACAGCCAGATTCATACACTAAATAATCTATCCATTCGTACTGCATTTTGCAACAGGAAACTAATAATTTGGTTTCCCATTAAAGAAAATGTGTGCGCTAACTGTCCTCATTAGGACAGATGCTCCAGGCTCCTTTTTTCTCTAAATTTTTCTATATTTTCTTTCCTTCTTCCTCCCTTTACTTTTATTATCCTTCCTCGTTGTTCTCTTTTCATTCTTCTTCTTTTATAATCTCTATACTTCTTCCTCCTAGTTTCTCTCATTTCCCCTCTTCTCCCTCTTCTTCCTCTTCCTCCTCTTCTTCTTGTTACTCATTTTTATTCTTTCTTTCTACCTTCTTCTTCTTCTTCTTTTTCCTCTGCTTCATTCTTCCTTTCATCCTCCTCTTCTTTGCCTGCTCCTGTCTCCCACTCTGTCTCCGCTTCTGACTCTTCCTCTGTCTCCATCTCCATCTATGTCTCCGTATTCGACTCTTCTTCTGTCCCATTTTCTATCTCCCCTCTCTCCTCTCTCTATTCTTTTTTCATCTTCTTTTACTGTCCCTGCTCCTCTTCCTCTCTCACTTTAATTTCTCCGATGCAGATAGGCACTCTTAAGGATGGGCCAGAAAAAGCATTCCCATCGCTAAATGCAGTCCATTTAATGTAGGCATGTTCGTTCGCTTAACTCCATCAAAATCGCAAATCCATCGGCACGAGAGGACTCCATTGGATCAGGTCTTCGATTATCCTGTGTATGCATAAAAAGTTCCACATTTGCGGTTCGTTCCACATCCTCGCGGGGATCACGGACAACGGACAAAGCCGCACCAGTTCAAAAATTGTTACTCCGCAAAACCGCGGATCCCAAACGGGGACCCGCCGAGGGTCCGCCGTTCTTCCCCGCCGTCCGGACTCGGCCGCGGGGCGAACGTCAGGAACAGCGCGCGACACACACACACACATCCGCGGGGGCGACAAAACCGCGCATCCACCGGCGGTGTCCCTTCGGATGTCCGCGGTTCTCGCCCTGCGGTCTGCGGCCGGCGCGGCAGGCAAGCGGCTGTAGATAACAGCCTCGATGGCTGCTCGTACGCGATACGTAACTGCGGCACCGAGCCCCCAACCCCCCCGGTTCCCCCCTCTCACTTGTCCGGCCGACACCGCTCAAACAATGAAATTTCCGCTCGACGAATTCCGCGGCGCATGTTGTACCTGACCAACTCAATCGAGCGGAAGGGATACTCTGTGAACTCCACCCACCCCCCGCCCCCAACCCCCTCCGTGGGGGCAGCTCGCGGGTATTAATGATTATCGTTTCCGCGACCCCCTCCCCCCCCGCTCGCGACCGCTATCGTTATTACGGACTCATATACTGACTCAAAATACAGCCCCCCTCCCCCCCTCGCGGTGGATGAGCGTCATACATTGCGTCGCGCCGTTATCATTACAGTCTTTGCCCTTGTTTTGTGTGTATAATGAGTGGTGGCCGGCGTGGCGTCAGCGGTTTTTTTGCGCTCCGATCCCGGAGTTGGGTCGCTGCGACGCTGGGAAAAAGTTCTGTTCGAAACGGACGGAGTTCTCGTTAAATATTGGAATATTTTGCACTGGTAAATAGGGGTAGGCGTGGGCTCCTAGACTGACCTTACTAAAATGGTAAATTCCCAGACCGCTGAGATTGTTAAAATGTAAACTCCTAGATGAATGAAATTATCCTCAATAAACCTCACGACAGATGGACACAATGAATTAAGTCAATAAGAGAGGTCGTACATTTGGAAACTTTAAACGCTTATAACTCCGTTTATACAAGACCAACTCAATCGAGGCAGGCTCATTTGAGGCAAGGACGGACTGGCTCACATCTAAGAGCATAGACCCTTGGCTGGTTAAGGGTGCGTAATGTGATATTTCCTGGTGGGGCACCTACCCCACGTGGAGAGGGGTTCAGAAAATTTTGGCAAAGCAGCACAAGTTTACGCTATTTTCAGGTTCAAAGTTTATTAATCGTGCAGAGTAAAAGTTGCAAAATTGAACATATTGAAGTAACCGGCATAAATCAATCAAATCAATCACATAAATCAAAGAAAACATAACAAATTAAAGCCACTAGACGCATCCAAGCACCATTCTTTCCAAAAGAACCGAGCCAGTGCTGCGGTTTATTACACGAGCTTAAGATGTGGGTCTGCAAATCCATCCTAAAAAACAATTCGACAAGAACCTGAAAAAAAGAGAAGAAAGAACGAGTATCAACACAGCCGAAGGTAGGAAAGATATGTTCGGGACTCTTTTTTAACTTCTATCCCGAATCCGAGCGACACCTCATTGGCAGCATGTAGCAGAACATTGGGAGCTTACGCTTCGCGTCATCGCGCCTTCAATTTTTCAGATGCATTACGGACGTCCATCAAGTACGAATAGTTGTATCTCTGCGCCGTTGTGAACGCGCATCCTTTCCCTAGCTTTATTGCCATATTGTGTTTCTTTTGCGTTTGTCTTAATCGTAATGGTGCTTCAAGCACTGCGTGAGTAACACAGCCGAAGGTAGGAGAGATGTGTTCGAACCTCGTTTTTAACTTTTCTCTCGAATCTAAGCGACACCTATCATGTAGCAGAACATTGGGAGCTTACGCTTCGCGTCATCGCGCCTTCAATTTTTCAGATGCAGCACGGACGTCCATCAAGTACGAATAGTTGTATCTCTTCGCCGTCGTTAATGTTTCTCCTTTCCCTCGCTTTATTTTTATATTATGTTTGTTTCCGTTTGTCACATTCGTAATGGTGCTTTAAACTAGTAGCATAGAGTAGAGCATTGCGTGTCCAGGACTAACGCCATCGCGTCTTACATTTTTCAAATGCAATGTGGACATCCATCTTGCGCGATACCCAACAGAATAAGCCTCTCTAATTCAATCGGTTCTTTGATACCACTATTTGTACTTTATGGATGTGCTTGAAGTATCGTCAAAATTGAAGGAGAAATGAGACGTCTGGTCTCATAAAGTCAAAACAAGGTTCTGAGGAGAGATTATGTTTAAAGCTTTCCTCTGGTATATTCTGAGCTCAAAATTGTCAGATTATAATGTATAACTTAACACTGTTGAATGGCTAAAAGTCACTTAAACTGCGAGCAACTTACTTTTTAGGGTGCTTCAGTATATTTTCCTCCGAAAAAAACCTCCGAAATTCGACTTATCTTAAAAACTCAAACTTAAAGAAAAATCTGCATGCAAGCACTAAAATTCATCTTCCTGATAAAATGTACATATATACTTATTAATGACTAAACTTGGAGACCAAGTAACTCAAATGTAGTAGTTTAGAGTCCCCAACAAATTCAATAGAAGTTGCATTAGCTGCGTACAAAATTTTCCTCTCAAAATATTAGAACTTAAAACGCAAGGAAGTGGCTTACAGGGAAGTGAGCTAATTACAGGTTCAGTTCAAGAAACATACATATACCGGGATTGAAATTAGTGAGGACTGAAATTTCTCATTTTCTGGCTGATCTGGTCCTTCTTTTTCTCATTTATGATTCCAATTACAGGCGACTAAATTATGATAATTTTCGATGAATCGGCAAGGATGTTTTATTGAATGCGGGGGAGAGGAGTGCGAAAAATGATTCGGGGCTTATCGTTGTCCCGATGTAGGGTGGCATAAGCTGTTACGCACACTCGAATAAATTCCACCCTTAAACAACCCGTCACACTCACTGTCTTGCTGTTGTTGTTGCTGCTAACCCTTCATTCCGCTTTAGCTCGCTCACTACCCGGGGTGTCCTGATTTCATAAAAAGGGATGCTAACAGACATGACAATACAGATTTCCGAGTTCCAAGTCTCTAAAGAGATTGTCATGATTTCACCGCCAGTGGTGGCTTCATTGATCGCACGTGAACTTTTTGGTTGAAAAAAAGGTTAAAAAAGATTTGATCACTAAATAGTCAAAATTACAAGATCTTCATTTTTTAAAGATTTTTTTTGTCTCGTGGAAATAAAAAATCTGCAAACAGATACCAAACTTTAACCGACTGTCACCAACCTCATAAAGGTTTCGTGAATCTCACAAGAGATAGTTCGGCCTGAGGATATTGCGCTGCCAGTTAAAAGATGTTATGTAGGTTTGACCGGAAAAATAATAAACACATTTTAAAATTTTCTAATTTTTTTTTTCAGATGGACGCATCATATTCTTATACTGGGCATTTGCTTCTCAGTCACTGTTCTTACACTATGTTCTACTAATTTGAAGAGAGCAGTAGAAGAAAATATGTCCACAATCTATACACGTCAGAATGAATAGATCAGCCGTTACTTCTGACGTCTGCAAACCACCCAAATAAAGTGGATACCCAATTATATTAGGACGTATTTTGTGAAATATTCCTTGGCTGACTCTTACATAGCTAAATGTAAAGCAAATTATTCTATTTCGATCCTTGATATAGAAAATTGTCATGGAAGTTATTCAAGAGTAATGGTGAGTGGTGACATCCGCATTTGGACTAAGGAAACTCTATCATACTCAGACTTCGAGCCGAACATTTTATTTACCAGACTGCAGCTTGATTCTGTCAGCTAAGAAACTTCGTTCGCGAATAACAGTTCAGTAGCCATTTGCTTATCAATGTTTTCGACACACATAAGCAAAGATCACTAACGTTGAATTTTTAAAATCAGTCAATCTATGTGTGGTGGGTTACAGACTGCATTGTAAGTGCGGTGCTCAATAATTTTGATTTACGACCCAAAGACGCGTGCTGCACGTAGGTGAAAGGGAGGGCAGGTGAGAAAAATGGATTGAGGCACGAGAAAAAACCTTTTACGAAGTAGCATACAGGTCGGTCACTATATGGGATTGAAAGATCTTGTTCGGCTTGATTATTCAGAGGCTGGCCAGCAAAGAAATGTTTCCATCTGATTAGGTGCGAAAAATAGCGCCTTTTTCTGAGGACGAAACGATTGCTATTTCACAATCGTCATAGCCAAATGAAATGGTGGATAAAAAATTTAATTGCGTTAGATACTTTGACTCGGAAGGTTCAAATTTTGTGAGCATCGTCATAGAGTAAAAGAAAAATGTCCAAGGTGTGAGAGAAGATTCTAAATTTCCGACAATTTTCTCGTGTCAATCTTCCATTCAATGGCAATTGATTTCTTCAAGCAGTTACCAATTTGATGGAAGTACTGACATTTCTATTTTTGAAGTTTAAAAAAAGGTATAATAAGCTCATTAACAATGGAAGTCCAATGACTCTGTCTCGAAGAGAATTCAAATTATAACCAACTGAGGATATCGGTCCCATTTAAACTAACTTTTGTCTCTATTTGCGAGTACTTTTCACTTTTTTTTACGATCCTCCATATTCTCATTTTTAATGGATTTCTATCGAATTCCTTTTTCACCAGTTCAAAACTATTGAGGGTTCTTTTTTTCAAATTTCTCGAAGGAGATAAGTCCCTGCCCTGCTGCTTACTTTATCCATATAGAAATTTTAGCACAATTAAATGTATGAATTTTTGGAGAACGACCTCTGAAAGACGCCACTGGAAAAAAAACCTCTTGGTTCAAGAGTGCAGTTTCTTGTCGCCCGATTTAAGAGTCTGGACTCTTGTTTCAATGCAAAATCCGCTTGAAACAAGAGTTCAAGACTCTTAAATCCGGTGACAAGAAACTGCACTCGTAAGTCAATGCACCGCGGCATTGGTCCAAGAGGTTTTTTTTTACCAGTGCGGCTATTTAAACGGCTAAATATGCATTGTCATTCTTAAATCTCGATTTACGAAACTTGCAATATTTTGCAAAAAAGTGAAAAATGAAATATACCGAGAAAAAATTCCTCAAGTGTGGCTCCGAAAGGCGAGGATGAGGTACCAGAGAAGGCAGGTATACTCGCCAAACATAATGAGACGAAAAAAAGAACTAACCCTCTGCGAACAAAGTTACAAAGAAAATCGGTAGGGGGTGTCTTTGGGTACAGGTGCCTCGCGGAGAGTGCATTGTCCGATGCAAAAGAGTGTTCTGATGCGTCAGCTCCTCTCTTCCTCTCTTCGACTCTTTCTATTCCTCTGTCTCACTCTTTCGTTTTAAGTGGCGTATAATGATTTACAGGACCTATCCTCGCACATTCCTGCACAAAAGGTAATTCATTCAACAAGCCATTCTTACAAATCATAACAAGCCGAGTGACAATCGGTCCCTCCTGGCCTCAATCGCACCCCTCACCCTCGGAAATGATCTTTCGTTCGCCGCTTGAGGCTCGCCTGAATGAAAGTACACTCTGTATTAATAGGGATCCTCATCAGTCGGCCAATAATTAGTGGTGCCATGCGCTTTTGAGCTTTTGCTTTTAGTGGAGTGTAGTGGGTCAGATACAGTAGTCCTAGAGTACGTTTGAGTCGAACTTGATTATGATGCCAACGTGAGTGATTCTTGGTCCACCGACGAAGATAAAATGGATCGCATTCGGCAAAAAGGAACCAGCGTGATTACAGTGTTTTCAAAACTGTAAAAATTCTTTTTTTCTTTTAAAAATAATAAATGTATGTGCAGTATTAACATTTACAGGATTATTTCCCTATGAAATTAACAATTTTTTGGTGGGATGTAAAAACCATTTGCTATTTTGGGAGATTTTTTAGATAAGTATGAAGAAGCAACATTTTAACAACACTGTACTTGCGATGATCCCTTTTTGCTAAATGTGTAAGCTAAATAGCCGGCGAACTTTTTATCACATAGTTAAAAATTCCTGGGTTTATGGTTACTCTGGGATAGTTCGGAATCCTTTTTTTTCAGTCAGATCAACCAAAAAGATTTGGTTGGACCAAGTTGTTGGTTAAATCAACCGAGACCGCTCATGGAAAAGAAACTCCGGCTGTAGAAGTAATACTTCTGGGCAACATGTATAGACATTCCATCCACGTCTCGGGCTCAGAGGCCGAAAATTCCGGGTATAGCTCGCGGAGCAATCGAAGTTACGGCTCCAGTGCCCAGAACTCTCGGTGTCTGCAGCCCGGAACGGACGGTATATCTAATTTATTGACTAGTCTGCAGTGCTAAGGAAGAACGCCGTATGAGCATTTGGATGTTGCCAAATTTTCTCTCAAAAATATTTATTTTTGAAGGGAGTTACGAATATTTTTCTTCAAAATTTTCAAAAATTTTTGGTCAAATTACGAAAAGAATTCTCTGAAAAATCGCAACAAAAATGCTCACACATTTCCCGAAAATTCCCAATTTGTCATAGGGAATCTGGCAACGTCTGAAGGCTCATGTGGCGTTCTTCCTTAGCACAGCAGTAATATACTCTTATTTCTCTGAGTGTCACTCATTGGTTGTGACTTGCGAGTGGCTAGCGCATTTGCTTATCACCATTGCGATCCAGGTTCGATCCTATCGTCTACTTTTACTGATTGTGAGATTGCAAAGTTTCAACTCTAAGAGTTGGTCAATGTAGCTCACAGATTCGGTCAATGGAACCCAAAAATTTGGTCTATGTAATTCAAAGAAAATTAACTAAAAAAGATTTACCGCACGTTCAGGTTACTTTGAGTTCCCATGTTAACACAAATGTCGTATACTTTTTCTTACTGTGTGCAGCAGCCGTAAACTGTCACTACTTTTTTCAGCGTGTTCCGTGACAATGTTACGACGAAACATAGTCCTACGAAGAGCGACCTCAGTGACGCGACCTCATCTCACGCCCAACAAAAGGCCGAAAAAACGAAATGAACACATTTCTCCGACGCACAGCTCGAAAGCTGAAAGCGGCTACATTTGTAAGAAAAATATTTTAACAGCGCTTATCGAGGCATTTGTCTGCGTGAAGAGCTCTCCTCGGCACAAAGCGGGACACTTATACGCGACAATTTAGAGCGAGGGGAGCACCCAGAGCGTGCCGGCAGATTCCGTAAAAACGACAATAAAAAAAGGGAAAAAACGGCGAAGAAGAAAGCGGACGAATGACGGCCGATACTTAAGAAATTACGGATTGCTTCTTTATCTCCTTCCCCGACCCTGGACCCCGGTCCGGGAGAGGGAGGGCCGATCTCCCGAGTGTCTGGCGGATTCTATAGTTCGAGGAATTCCCGATTGTTGCGAGGCCAAGACAAACTGGAAAATGATAAAGACTGACAAGAGACGCCCATCATCTCCGCGCGCGGGGCGGCGTTTTAAAGGTCGAAAAGTTAATGCGAGACGCGCCGAGAGCCTTGTTAAAGCAGCGGTTCTCTCGTTCATAATTTATAGAAAACTGCGGCCTGATCATCTTTTGTCAGGCAGCATCATTTTGTTCCTCCATTCATCCCCCGTTGGAACTGATATTCGAGCCACTTTGACTTCTCCTCCTGCGGGGTTGTTCTTTTATTGACTCATCGCTATCCGAGCTGTTTATTATAAGCCGAACAATAATCATAAAATAAACACCGGGCCAAATTTGAAATATCGTTTCTTTGCTTCGGGGAAGGGGTCCTCCCACTAACACGTGTAAGGGATGAGAGGTTCGAGGAGTCCGAGAGACAAACTGGAACCAGGCGTTGACGAGCTCCGCAGCGGTTCGATGTTTTTATCCAGGGATTTTGCGAAAAAATCCACGTTCCAGGACGAAGGAACGTAACTTCATTCCAAGGTTGCGAAATCGACTTGAACAATTTATTTTTTGCAAGAATACAATTGCGTCATTTTCGTGCAAAATTTTGCTAGTTTTTGCGAGTGGTCAAAAGATAAATATGGTGAGATTTTCCTTCAGAGACAAACTCAAACGACGAAACTCAGAGTTTGTTTAAATAAGTATTTATCTCACAAAATACCGTTTGAAAAAAAAAAAAAATTCATGAAATATTCCAAAAAGCGGAATTTCACTTCTGCGCATACGCGGCTTCATACCATAAAAAAGTATGCGTAAGAGTTAGCTTCATAATCTGCATTGAAAGGAAATTAGAAGCGTATACACAAGACGCTAAAAGCTGTGATGGGTCTGATGGCTTATTTAGATTGACGATAAGTGATAAATTGTCAGACACATGATCACAGGAGTTACCGCATTGCATGATAGTTACCGTCTTTTAATGAGACAACTTTTCCTTCCTTAAATAGCACGATATATGTCATCATGTCAAACCCTACGTATCGTAAATAATTAAAGTGACCTTGTGAGGAGGACTGCTAAGATAGCGAGAGTGTTACCTTAGCATGCAATAATAATTTTAAGATTGTTTTCCTCTATCTTGTTGAGTTAGTCCTGTGAGGACCGATGTCGGTAGGCATGTCACTCGTGTAAAACACGTAATGTAATTAGCCGAGAGTTTTTTCATTTCTCCATTTTCAAAATTGATGTTCCATTTATCCTACTTTCATATTTTTGCAATTTAATGGATAACTACACAGGGTTTATGTATTAATAAATTCGGTACGAAGAAAACGGCTATTTGAATTAAAATATATGGCTTTGGAGTTCAGCCATGAGGCTCCAAACTTTTGTAGAGTGATTTGATGAAAAATTTTAGATATGATTAGCGAACGCGATAACTCATAAAACTTTCATTACCGAGCTCACTGAAAAAACTTTGAAAATTGTACTCTCTGTCTTACAATGGAGATTTTGTGTCAAGCCACATTGCAAGGTAATACAAATACAACATAATCGTAAAAAGTAGACGTACGGAGGTCAGCCATCTTTCATTAGAATAATCAAGTATCGTTGTAAGCAAGTGGAAATATCTCTCGAAGGTTTTTTGCGAGTAGGTCACTAAGGTGTATTTCCTCACCCAAACAACGAAAAATCAAGCGCAGAAATTTTGGAATTGAAATAAGTGAATTAGGTTCTTAGCCATGGCGTCTAAAATTTTCATTGGATGGAAAACAAATCGAAGAGAACTTCTAATGCCGTTGTGTTTATTTTTATACAGAGCAGAAAAATTATACGCGAAAAGTCATGGTTTTGGAGTGAAACCCTGAAGCTTGACATTTTTCAACGGCTTCGAAATTGTGGAGAAAAATCACCAAGCCATACTCGTCTTAAAAACATTTCAATTGAGACGCCACACCATCGAAATACAATTTAGTCTGGTGAGGCAACTAAACTAACTCCTCGGCAACGCATATTGTATCATCCAGAAATGAAGGCGCACGGCTCTCGAGGATCGTGAGTACCTGTGATGAGGTGATTCCCTCTCTCCGCGCTTGGGAGCTTAGCTCGAACTTTTATCGACTCGGGACCACGCAACGGTGAAACGACTTAAAAGCCATTTCATGTCGCAGATGAAAACCGTGCGAAGCTCGGAACGAATCCAGGTCCGCTCGCTAGCGGGGGTTCTTCGATAAACCTGGCCGGGGGGAACGCCGGATGACGTCATTCAAATTTCGGCCTGGTTATCGAAGTCTGTCGCCTGGGACGGGTTCTCGGAAGAAATTCCGGGCTATAAATTCAGACACAAGGCGGGTCTCTCAACATCTTATCGCTCGTCTGCAAGACTGAACTAATTCCCGTTTTTCGATTGGGCTCTAGGGATCCCGAGGTGGGAGGGGGCGGAGGGGTTGATTGTTACGCCGCTCTGAAAATGTCTCCAGTCAATATTGTTGGGATTTTTACGGAATAAGTCAATATTATCTCTCGTGCCCAAGAAAAGGGTGGAAAGGTGCGGCGTACAACTGAATTTTTACCTTAAATTCGGGGTGGTATTAACATTTATAATTCAACACTGGAAAAAAACGCATTGGATCTAAAGTCCAGACTTTTAAAAACATCGACAAGAAAAAACACTCTTAATTCAATCAGATTTAAGCTTAAATCAAGAACCAAGCCTCTTAATTTGAGCGGATTTCTTTTTGATTTAAGCTTAAATCTGATTGAATCAAGAGTCCTTCTTCTTGTCAATGTTTTCAAGAGTCTGGAATCTAGATCCAATGTGTGTTTTTTTCTCTAGTGAATGATAGAGAGAATGGACCCTTTGGACAGAAATGATTAGTTGGTGGAAAAATTCGTTATTTGACTGTCTTAATAAAACAACGTAATCAGCTTATTAAGCTGATATAGAAAGAGGGTAAAACTAAGTTAAGAAAGGGGGAAAAACGACAAGAATTAGAAAATAGGGAAGAAACGAAATTTGTGAGAAATTAAAAAAAAAAAAAAAAAAAAAAAAAAAAAAAAAAAAAAACTAGGAAAGAACAAATCATCTTTGATGCTTATTCTGTTTAAGAAAGAAAGAGATTTTGTAAAAATATTTTGTTATTAGTACGGTTTTGAGATCAGAAAAATGTGGAAAAATTTTCGATCACTTTTGATAATTGCTGGAAATTTGGACAAGGTTTTAGAAAACGACGGACTGAGAAGGTGACGTAGGTGCCTTAAGACATGTTTTCGCTCGAAAATGTCATTCTGATATTCTTCTCCGATTCAGTTAAAATCCAACTCAAATTCGGAAAATGTTAAATGTGGTTTAAGCGCCGCGTTTTAACTAAACCATGTGTCAAAGAACGTGCTTTCTCCCATCTTTTCAAGTTTAAATAAACACATATATGTGTGTCACCTATAGGGCGAACAAAACTTCCTAAAGGGTGATAAAAACTACTACTGCTTTTCAACCTTGAAATATACTGACACTCTGAATATTTGATGATTGTATATTGATGCAAATATTTTCAATTTCCTCGTTTTCGCCTAGTCCCTCTCGGACCTCGTTACTAAAATACCCATAGTCCTTGTGCTTCGTACTACGTTGTGTAGTGGTACTATGTGTTTAATTTCCTTCAATATCCGTGGCTCGTTTTGGAGCTCTCATCAAATTTTTACCAAGTCTAATTTTTGTGTTTCCGCTTTTGATAGAAACTTTCACCGTGTTATCGTCTTAATAATCGTCACATATAAGTATCGATGAGGTAATTTTTCATAGGTCATACCTCATCCCTGCTCTGCAAAGATGAATCAATGAATCATTAATGCGACTTAAGAGTCCTTCTAACTTTGTTTTAGTTACATTCACCACTGTGTTTTAAAAATTATCATGCATACAATACATCTTCATCAGGTGGTGCTACGCAGGCAAATTATCTGGGGTAGCATTTTCATCCAAAGAAAGACAAAGTAATCAATATACTCTTCAATTAACTTTCATATTCGCAATTTGAGTGATAACTGGGATCTGTGTCTAAAAGGACTCAGTCTTAGTATATTCTGCACCATGAAATGTGACTAAAAATAAACGTAAACTTGTTTCAGCGTGAATTTTTTTTCAGAAGAAACGTTCTAACTCAAGGAATCCTGAGCCTTAAAAGCTTCACAATCGAAAGATTCAATGAAAAGGACTGGATCGACGAGAACACGATGAAGTGCCTGCGATCTAACTTCATCATTTTCGCCCTTTCTATTTACGGTGCATCTCAGTTGTGTGGCACATCATCGATTAATGAAAGATCCAAATTCAATCACCTCCTCCTGAAAGCCGTTCAACAGACTTTACGTTTTTTCAAAATGCCCAACGTTTACACTTTCAATTACGATTCGGAGAATTCGCCGAACACGATGATTCGCATGTTTCACGAGAATCTAATCCCAACGTCAATCGGTTCCGAGGTTACCTCGGATTTTCAGGTACGTCAAGGACCTAAAATACTAATGTTAACCGTGAAAAATTGTGCAGATATCGTGAGTCCCATTCTGAGTCTAGACTCTAAACTTGAGATCAGCCGGAATTCTCCCGATTTCAGACGTACTTTTCAGCCGCAAAAGGTTTGCGCGGACTCTCACGAGAAGAACCGTGTCGGAGAAACGAACACTTCCAAAACCTGCAATCTACCCTGGAATATCGGCGAGGCAGTTTTACGAGAGGGCTCAAGACTACCGAAACGACTGAAAGAACTGAGACAGAGACTTATGCTCCATCCAGTCTGGAACGCAGCGAACTACCTCATCTTCGCCGTACGAATTAATGACGTCACCCAATGCGATCTGCCCCTCGTGTTTAAACTCATATGGCGCCTTTTCCGCGGTCATAAGGCCGTCATTTGTCTTGACGAGCGGTGCCTCAACTACGACCCTTTCAATGACGTCATCCACTCGTACACAATCGAGAGTGAAGTCTACTTCGACTTCTCGATATCGAACTTACGCGGGAAGCGAATCACTGCACTATTGTACTTCGGGGACAACTTCTTCGACCTGAAGTTCTGGTCCGAGATGATGGACTTCCTCGTCAGAACATTTCGCGATCATGTAGGAGGATCCCAAGTCGGGACCACGCGCACTGCGCATTTCCAGGGAGGCTCATTGGACCGAGCAGACTTTACGAAGGCGATCGAGGATGATGCGGACGTGGTAATTCTAGAGGACGATCTTCGGAATCTCGACTTCCGTCATCTTGAAGTTCTGTCCGTTCTGGATTCCGGACAGATCTGCTTCATCGTGCCCGAACGAGGACCCATGCCCTCCTACTTGACGCCGGTCAAATGCTTCACCGGGGCTGTCTGGCGATTCATTTTCGGCACCATCGTCCTGTTCGTCATCGTCCATGAGATATATCGTCGATTTTGCATCCGCGTGGAAAATTCGCAAGCAGCGGAGAACGTCTCGACGGTTTTCGCGGTTTACTCTTACGTCCTCTGCGTGGGCCAGTCCCGGTTACTCGTCGATTTCTCGACGGGGAAGATTCTTTTCGGAATCTTCTCGTTCTCATTTTTGATCCTGTCCTCGGTTTTTTTGAGCCTCATGGTTGATAACTTGAGCAAGAGGTTGCGCTACGCTCCCTTAAACACTGTGGAGGAGGTTAGGGACTCTGAGCTCTTGTTGCAGTCCGTTAACAGAAGCCTTGATAATTACCTCTTCTCGGACGAACCACGATATGAGTGGATCAAAGAACGGTTCATAAACTCCTGGGAGGATATATGGGTTAAACTGGGGGAAGCTATGGCTTTTGCTAGCTATAACGAGAACCAGACTGATGTTCAGATGTTCAGTTGGATAGGAGCGAACATTTCGGAGGTAATAATAACACTTTTTTTCTCTTTTTTAAAATTTCTTATCAAATGAAAATATGCAGCATAAGTAACGAGAATACGTCATGGCCATGGATAAATCATTAGTAAAAATTGAATGAATATTACACGTAAAATGTGTATTTTACAACTTTTGAGCAGATAGAATTTGTAATTTACACTCTTTCTCACTAGTCCTCAAAATTCCTTGACAGAGCATAGACGTTTCAGCTTCTTCAGAAATATAGAAATTTGTGTATGAATGTCTTTTAACCGAGTTAGATCTTTAAAGCTCTAATTAGGTATCATTATGGTGAAGTCTCCAAACCACGTTTCTTGGTTCAGGACCTTGCAAACTGCTATACCTCAAAATAATAAATTATTTCAGCAGAAAACTATCCAGCAGCGTTCCTTGGAAATAGCTGTAAGTAATTTACCTGTGTAAAGAATATCCTGAGAAAATTGAAAATAATGTTATGCTAATTTGTTTTCCATTGTTAAAAAGAATGAAATGAGATATACCATTTTGAAGCACCGCAATTCAGATACGTGGTTTGGGTATTACACCGTTGATCTGATTTTCTCACTGAGGACTTAATTTTCCAGTTTCTTGTGTCTTCTGAAGCCATCCATATTTTCATTATTTACCCTCTCCCCCACCCCAAAAAATCTGTTCTATCGCCTACAAACTTACAAGCACAACAAGCATACACGCACTCAATCCTTTATTTTCAGAATTATTTATCTTTTCCACACGAGGAAACGTAACTCTTTTCCAATTTTGCAAAATTAACTCGATTAATTCAATTTTTTACACGAGTATGACGGGACTATTTCTGTCCAAACTTTTGCTGCATTCAAAAACACTCAACAGTTTTCTAGTCCAATTAAAATTTGCAAGTAGAAATTTTGCGACATTGAAATATGGTCTCGTTCTTACTACCGGGAAAAGACTAGAGCCTTATTGTCCACACGAGCGGGGTTCGAGGAACTTCGGGCGTACAAGTTCCAGGAACTTGTTATAATTCACCCATGACTTATTTCTGGAACCCCTAGTTCGCGGAACTTATTCGTCCAAACTGCGCTCGTGTGGACAAGGCCTTAATAATTGGACTGGGTTTATCAGAAAGGAAGCAACACACATCAAGCTGAAACTGAGAAAAAGAGGTTTGAGGTTTTATTCCTCCATAAAACTTAATGTAAAAAGTAAACGTCAACCCCTACTTTCACAAACTAATATTTGTTTTTTAACGTTGGGTTTTTGGCAGGAGAAAATATACAACTAGAGGAACTCAAAAACATTCTTAACTCAATTTTTTCAAAAATGTGGGTCGGTTATTTTCTGATAAACTCTGTCCAATAATTGTGGCTTTATCACCGAAAACTCAAACTGACAAAATGATGACATGTGCAAATCAGGTTTCTCATAATATGGTATGTATATGTGTGATACAACAGAAAAATTTAAACCCTTAGATGGCATTGCGGCTTTTTTTCTGTGGACAGCAATATGATTTGTGTATTTCATTTTCAGGTCGCTTCGCGCAGCCTCATTAACGCAACCTCGGCTATACTCCGCAACGACGCCTTCATAGTCTTCGTGCCTCACCTTTTGAAAAACCGGGAGCTGATGAGTGTGGAGGATATCGGGAGCCCTGGAGGCAAAGTCGATTTACACATCGTGGACGAGTGTATAATGAGCTATCCATACGACATGCGCCTGTTGGCCAACTCGGTGTATGGTTCCGAGATCAAGAAAATCGTTGGTCGACTTCGAGAAGCTGGAATTTCAGCGAGGGAATTCGAGAGAATTCATACGTTGGACTGGTTTGACAGATTTCGCCAGTATGAGGATGAGTATGAGAACGTCCCACTTAGAGCTTTCTCGATGATGGACTTGAGAATCGCTTTCTTGGCTCTGACAGTCGGACTCGTCACAAGCTCGTTTGTGTTTGTAGTCGAGCTTTTGACTGAATTCTCGGTCGGGCAACGATATTTTCAAAACATGTTCAGTTTGTTGCGAAAGTTGAGAAGAATTTTCTAAAAAATGGTAATTGAGAATGTTTAGTTAAGAAACTTTGCGGTCTTTTTAACATGTTCTTAAAAGCATTCTAGAACACGAGAACTGGAATGTACATAACGACATAAATTGATATAAAGAACATATAAATGTGCGTAACAACATAAATTGACACGAAGAACATAAATGTACATACCAACATGTATTGACGTAAGAACATAAATATTATAAACCTCTATTTATTAAAATTTTGTTGGATCTAACCCAACAATATAATTAATTATATTGAAATTATGGAAAAATAATCACATTTAATCCAGGACGTAAAAGTTACAACTTTTGAAACAAGTTTGTTTTATCATTTCACGAGTTTTCTTCAACGTTCAAATTGTTCTCTTCGATTTTTTTTTTTTTTTTGACAAGAGACTTATTAACTTGTAAATTTGAGATAGAATGCGTAGTTTGATCAAATTTTACCCAGAAAATTTTCTTAACCGATGAGCTTATTGACCAAAACTTTGTAAAACTTTGTGAACGTTTAATTTGACGACTGCAGAGGCATTTGGCAACATTTTGGATTCGACTTTTGACATCAAATATGTTCGGATCATTGAAGATTCATTCACTGACCTTGCAACTTACAGCAAATAGTATTTATAAATAGTGTGATAAGGCAACAACTCAATTTTTTTCCTTTTTCTAATCATCGAACTCCTTCAAAAGCCACACGAAGTCGGTCCTTTATCATAAGCGAGCCCTGCCGGGTCCACCCCCGCCCCGTGGACGAGCCGTGGGAGCGCCCCGCGTCCCCGCGTAATCGCAGCCAAACAATCCCTTCTCAAACTTTGCGTCGCACCTTCCCCTCCGCCTCCGTCCGTGACACAGCAGCGTTTTCTCTTTCTCATATAATCAGATTAATTTTAAATTTCACGTTTCGCTTTCGCTCGGGTTCACTCCGCGGAGAGCTGGAGCAGGCGCGCAGCTGCATTTTATTTCTCTCGCGGAAAAATATCAGCACGTCGACAGCCCTCCCGGCGCACAGTGCAGTACGCTCGGGGTGAAAGTTTTCGGAATTATTATTTTCGAAATCACGTAAGCGCTAATCTTTACTTTGGTGGTAGATTGTTTCTTCTTTGTTTTCTTTGGTATAATCAATCGTTTCTGATTTTAAATTATCCCTCTAAAAGAACGTATATTTTGTGGAATTTGAAGATTGTCAACGAAGTGAATAAAATTGTTTTTCTTGTTTTTCTCGCATTTGCAATTTTGGCACTCACGTGATTTGGAAAATAATAGGTTCAATTTTGATTTATATCAAAGTTCAATCAAAGTCAGCTGAAAATGCTATTTTTTACAAAACATTTAGCGACTGTCATGAACGTAGCAATCCTTACGACTTGGTTCATTTCAAATGAGTTTTCCATATTTTTCCATTCCTTAAAGCAGCTAGAAAGTGAAAAAAAATTCACAGAAAAAAGAGGCAGTAGTCCAGATCTGATAGTTGAATAGTATGGTCATTTCTGCAAATAATCGATCGTGTTTAAATCCAATACATCAGGAACTAGCCCCAAGAAAATTCGATTCGAAACCATATAAGAAGTTACAGTTAAGCAGCGACTCGAGTTAAAAATCCAACCCAAATCAATTAGAAATTACTGTTTATAATCAAATTAATTATGGACTACAAAACTTTATAATGCATTGCCTTAATTTGGTTCAAGCTGGTTTTTGTCAGCTTATTTCAGCTTCATCATTCGTGTTTTCATCATCTTCCTTTTTCAATTTTCTCTCATTCTCCATTGCCTGTACCATGCTGAAATTTCAATCGATGGATCTCATTAACATATTCAAACAATTACACAGTCCTGCATATTTTTTTAGGTAATGTTATACCATGAGTGGTGCCTCGAAAGATTCCAACGAAATCTTCAGAGATGAAACCAGGAAGATTTCATCCATCCGATTTCCCGCAGTTGATGATGCCAAAATCTCAATTTTGAGTTGTGAAGTATACGTACGTGTACGTAATTTTTTATGAATAGTTCTCCCAGCACTATGGTTTCTCTCTCTCTCCCTCTTTTTAATATTTTCAAAATGCTTACACATACTCTTAAAAAAATATCCACGTCTCTAGCATCTACCTGGATGTTGACAAAAAATGTCAAAATAATTTTCACGTATTTTTGATCATTTTGAAATTCGAACATATATCTTCAGAAATATTTTCATGAAAACACGATAAAAATATCTTGAAAATATTTGCCCGTCCAATACTAAACATGTTGACCAAAATTCGGCAAGAAATTTTTTATAAAATATTGCCAATGATTTGAAAATAGTTTCTAAATCATTTGTCCTGACTCAGCTTCTTTGAGCCCACGGAGCGATGGGACGTGAACCCTCTCGCCTAACTTTCCTTATAAATTTCACTTATGTTTTCGCCACCCCTTCTGCCCCGCCCCATCACGCGACGGCGTCTTATCGCGCGACACCTCTTTCGCATTTACTCCCTTCCAACCCCCCCTCCCTCCGTG